>JAVXUO010001434.1:0-125857 GCA_033065855.1 Escallonia rubra | reverse complement strand
TTCGTGGATTGAAACCTATTCTGTGAAACTGTACAGTCATGGAATTAGAGTACTTTTGATGCTTAGAAATGTATACTTTTAGTTAAGATATGGACTTGGTTATTTTATATGTTACACTAGTACATGTATAGAGTATACATACCAAATTTCAGATTATTTCAAGTACTATTGCTATGGTTTAAAATTCGTGGCTTGGAACCTATCTTGTGAAACTGTTGCTAGGCAGATTCTGAAGTTTGTCTTTTAAAGGGCTTAATATGATCTTAAAACAATATTTTCGTGTCAAGTGAAATACTGGGATGTAGCTCTTTAAGTCTAGTTTTCATAAATATATAGTTTGACTGTAGAAGCCTTGTAATTAAATTGTTATGATTTTCGGAGTACAGACTACTCCTGCTGCCATTTGAAATACTGGGCAGATTAGGTTACATGTTTGGCATGTATTGTTGATAATACGGTAAATATGACTCGACAGGGGATTAAACCTCTTTTGAGGTACTTGATGACATTCATGTTGACGTATGTACATGATTATGTATCACGTGAAGGAGGAGGAAAAAAGTGAGTTGAGGGTGTTATTTGCCGGGGTTGGAAGTTATCCGGCCAGGGTTCTCGTTCTCGTTCATGTCTTGATAGTGCGCACTAGCTATGCGTACTAATTCTCGAAAGGAATTATTGGCGTGCCTGTGATGACGTTGGACTTCTTCTATCGAACCCGCTACATCAGTTGGTTGCGATACGAAAAGTCTCTCGCACTCAGGGAAGGTTGGCTCGTGCATGAGGGGCATATTTGCATATTGATATTCTCGTACTTGGCTTATATTTGTCTTGAACTTTTTGTACTGTTTGGTTATTCTTGGCGAGATCAAGTTAATATTTAGGTCTTGCTTGTCATTCTCGTGTATGTTCTACAAGATTTCAAATCTTGCTCGATATGTTATTCTCGTTTCTTTTGAAGGCAAGTGTGAGCAGATGCTTGCATGTGTTACTCGATATGTTAAATTATTCTTAAGTACGTAGGTATCATCTGTTCAAGTGACTTGCATGTTCATACTAACTATACATAATATGATCAAGTCATGTTTGGACTTAAAAGCACCGGATACCCTACTGAGCCATTAGGCTGACCCATTCCCGATACTTTTTTTTTCTAGGTTCGGAGTCGGAGTATTTGCCAAGGGACGAAGAGGATTACCTCGGGGAGACTCAAGAGTATTACGCTGGGTGAGCAACGTTTTAGTTGTTCTTCTTTTATTTTGGAGTGTAGTACTTGTATAGAAGAGAGGTGGTCTGTAATATAATGTTATGTTCAGTCTTTCCACTTATGGACGACTGTAATGTTTAAGCATACTTCCGCTGTTTTTTTTTGAGGTTTTGTAGTAAAGCTCTGTTTATCCTTGAGGTATATGTGTTAACTAGCCTGTTTATCGTTGCGCCCCTTCCGGGGGCGTGACATTTAATGGTATCAGAGCTATAGTTGCTTGGAAGCCAGGCTAAGATCTTCGGAATTGATTAGTTTATTTGATTCGAAATTCGGTATGGCCTAAACATATTTTTTCCACCTGTTCAGGTGTTATATATGGCGGGCCAGAGAGATGAAAGTATTGTGGGGCAGGGTACACAAGAAACTGATCCTAATTTGAGGGAGATAATTGGATTAGTTGGACGTATAGCTAATGCCCTAGAATCTTCACAAAATAATCAGCAGCACAGTCAGGTTGGCGAGAGTTCTCAGGTGAGGTACGCTATAGCTACTGATGATCTGACCTTACTTGAAAGATTTGTTAAGCTTAAGCCTACTGTATTCGCGGGTGGCGCTAATTCAGATGAGGCAGAGGAATGGATAAGCAATAAGGAGAAACTATTTGAGAGAATGCAATTAACTCCTTCACAGAAAGTTTCTTTGGCTACTTTTTATTTGAGTGAGGATGCGGGGTTTTGGTGGAAGACGATTGATGCGAAGTGGACAGCCGGTAATGCGATAAGAACTTGGGATTTGTTTATTACTGAGTTTAATAACAAGTATATTCCGGCAAGTGTTAGAAGAGATAGGGAATTGGCTTTCCTACAACTTGAACAGAAAAACAAGACTGTACAAGAATATGAAAAGGAATTTACTGCTTTAGCTCGACATGCTTCCTATTTGGTTGAGGGTGGTGATAGGAAAGCTAGAAAGTTTGAGACTGGCTTGAATCCTGACATACAGGAAGCTATAGCACCTCTTAATATCTCTGATTATCACGAGATTGTAGATCGGGCACTTAATATTGAGAGGACTTTGAAGTTTACACGGGCAAAGAGGGCACATATGAGTTTATCTAGGCCCCCGGTGCCACAGTGGCAGGCAGGAAGATTTCCTTCAACATCTGGTGATAGGAAATTTCTGAGAACAGATATGAGGAGTATGGCGTATACACCTAGACCCCAGACACAGGGATTTATGCCCCGACCATTTATAACTGGACCACGACCTCAGCCTAGGCCTGGAGTGAGGCCTACTCAGTATATACCACCTCAACAGCAGCTTGTACAAGCAGTTAGTCGATATTGCACATTTTGTGGTATGACTGGGCATACAGAAGAGGTTTGTAGGAAGAGAAAGGGAACATGTTTTGCATGTGGGACACAGGGGCATCATATGAGGGATTGTCCTAAGAATAAAGGATCTGTGGCTATTACTGCTGGGGAAGCATCTGGTACTGGTATTGGTACCGGTAGAAGGGTGAATAAACCGACGATAAAGGCTAGAGCATTTGCACTGGGACAAGATGAAGTACAGGGATCGCCTGCAGTTGTTGGAGGTACTGTTCTAATTTCTGGTACTTTGGCTAGAGTATTGATTGATCCTGGCTCTACACATTCATATGTCGCATCACATTTCTTACATCATTTGCCTATGATGTCAGAGTCTTTACCTTTTGTGGTCAAAGTCAGTACCCCTGTGGGTGATTCTTTATATACAGATAGAGTGTACAAAGCCTGTGAGATTAACATGAATAACCATGTACTGCATGCTAATTTGATTGCATTGCCTATGCGGGAGTTGGATGTTATTTTGGGTATGGATTGGTTATCCCACAATCATGCTAGTGTTGACTGTTTTGCCAAGACTGTTACGTTTACTTTACCTGATCAGTCGGTATTCATGTACGTGGGTGATAAAAGTCCAACTGTTGTCCCTATTATTTCTGCCTTACGTGCTCAGAAGTTACTTGATAAGGGTTGTGTGGGATATATTGTGTATGCTATTGACTGTTCAAAGACAGTGACTAGGCTGGAGGACATCCCTATTGTTCAAGAATATTCGGATGTATTTTCTCAGGACTTGATTACTCTACCACCTGATAGGGAGATAGAATTTGTTATTGAACTTGTTCCAGGCACTGCACCTATATCTAAAGCTCCCTACAGAATGGCTCCTGCTGAGTTGAAAGAGTTAAAGGTGCAATTACAAGATTTACTTGATAAAGGCTTTATTAGACCAAGTACTTCACCTTGGGGTTCGCCTGTCTTATTTGTTAAGAAAAAGGATGGTACCTTACGTTTATGTATCGACTACAGACAGTTAAATCAGGTAACCATAAAGAATAAATATCCATTACCCCATATCGAGGATTTGTTTGATCAATTGCAAGGAGCTAAGATATTTTCCAAATTGGATTTGAGGTCAGGTTATCATCAGTTAAAGGTGAGGGAAGAGGATGTCCCTAAGACTGCTTTCAGGACTAGGTATGGTCATTACGAATTTTTAGTTATGCCATTTGGGGTTACTAATGCACCCGCAGCGTTTATGGATTTGATGAATCGCATATTCAAACCATACTTGGATAGTTTTGTGGTAGTCTTTATTGATGATATTTTGGTTTATTCTCGGGATACCCAACAACATGCTCAGCATCTTAGACTTGTTTTGCAAACCTTACGGGATAAAAAGTTGTATGCCAAATTTGAAAAGTGTATGTTTTGGTTGGAACAAGTTGCTTTTCTGGGGCATATAATATCAGGTGCAGGAATATCAGTGGATCCGGCTAAGATTGAGGCTATACAAAGTTGGAAAATGCCTTCAACAGTATCGGAGGTACGTAGTTTTTTGGGGTTAGCCGGATATTACCGTAGATTTGTTGAGGGATTCTCTAAAATTGCTGGTCCATTATCCCGTTTGACTCAGAAGAAAGTAACTTTTATTTGGGATGATAAATGTGAGAATAGTTTTCAGGAGTTGAAACATAGATTGGTCAGTGCACCTATCTTGGTTCTGCCTAACGGGAATGATGATTTTGTAATATACAGTGATGCATCTCACAAAGGTTTGGGTTGTGTGCTTATGCAAAGAGGTAAGGTAATTGCTTATGCATCACGTAAATTGAAGCCATATGAAGAGAATTATCCTACTCATGATCTAGAGTTAGCAGCTATTGTTTTTGCCTTACATAAGTGGAGACATTATCTGTATGGAGCAGTATTTGAGGTCTACACCGATCATAAGAGTTTGAAATATTTATTTTCACAGAAGGAATTGAATATGAGACAACGTAGATGGATGGAATTATTAAACGATTACAGTTGTTCTATTTCATATCACCCAGGTAAGGCTAATGTGGTTGCTGATGCCTTAAGCCGAAAGAATATGATTGCTAGTTTAATGCTTAAGGAATGGTATATGTTGACGGATGTGTGTGATTGGACGCCGCGCGCCACTAGGACGGGATTTCTATTTGTTAATATTAAAGTTGGCCTGCATTAATGCAATTGATACGGGAAGCTTAGGGAAAGGATCCAGAGTTGCAGAAAATTAGAATGGAGATGGAGCAAGGGTTGCAACCTGAATTTTCATTATCTTCTAAAGATATATTGAGATTTAGAGATCGTGTTTGTGTACCAAATGATGATGAGGTTAAACAGGAGATATTGAAAGAAGCACATCAGAGTAAGTATAGTATTCATCCGGGTAGCACTAAAATGTACAGAGATTTGAAATCACATTATTGGTGGAATGGTATGAAAGGTGATATAGCCAAATTTGTTTCCAAGTGCCTAACATGTCAGCTGGTAAAGGCAGAACATCAAAAGCCGGGTGGTTATTTACAGCCTCTATCTATTCCTGAGTGGAAATAGGAGCACATAAATATGGATTTTGTGACAGGTTTACCGCGGACTCGAGACGGAAATGATGCCATTTGGGTAATAGTAGACTGTCTTACTAAGTCTGCACATTTTCTTACTTTGAATATGAAATATTCCATGAAAAAACTAGCTAAGCTATATATCGATGAGATAGTTCGTTTGCATGGAGTTCCTGTTAGTATTGTTTCCGACAGGGATCCACATTTTACTTCTCGATTTTGGCAAGCTTTTCAGAAAGCTATGGGTACACAGTTGGCCTTGAGTACAGCCTTTCACCCTCAGACAGATGGTCAGAGTGAGCGTACTATTCAGACCCTGGAGGATATGTTACGAGCTTGTGTGATAGACTTGAAAGGTAGTTGGGATTCACATTTACCACTTGTTGAATTCTCTTATAATAACAGCTACCATTCTAGTATCGATATGGCTCCTTATGAGGCGTTATATGGAAGAAAATGTAGATCTCCAGTTTGTTGGTCAGAGGTTGGGGAAGGTAAGCTTATCAAATCTGATATTATTCGTGAAACCACTGATAAGATACAAGTAATTCAACAACGTATCCGTACAGCACAGAGTCGACAAAAAAGCTACGCCGACACTCATCGACGCGGTTTGGAATTTTCGGTGGGCAACTTTGTTTTTATTAAGATTTCTCCAACGAAAGGAGTCATGAGATTTGGTAAGAAAGGTAAGCTATCTCCGAGGTTTGTTGGGCCTTATGAGATTTTGGAACGGGTTGGTGATCTAGCGTATCGGGTTGCTTTGTCGCCTTCATTATCTGGGGTACATAATGTCTTTCATGTATCTATGTTGCGTAAATATCAGCCAGATCCATCACATGTGTTGCATGATCAACCGGTTCACATAGAAGCAGATATGTCTTACGTTGAGCAGCCGGTGGAGATTTTGGATCGTCGGGATCAAGTATTGAGGAATAAGGTCATTCCATTGGTTAAGGTCAAATGGCAATACCATGATATTGAAGAAGCTACCTGGGAGCGTGAAGATGAGATTAGGTTTAAGTACCCGCACTTGTTCACATGATCAGGTATGAATTTAGGGACTAAATTCTTTTAAGGAGGGGAGAGTGTGAGGCCCCGATCTTAATTAACTTCTAATCATTTTATTAAGTTTAAACATATTTAATTTTGGTTGAAATAATGTAATCGTGTTATAATATTTGTATACATAAAATAAATATCGAAATTAATTGTGGGCCCAAAATATAATTATGTAAAACCTTGGGGGTTAAAAAGTAATTGTGCAAAACCTTAGGGGGCCAATATGCAAATATGAAAAAGTTGGTATTAGTGGCAGGCCATGTGTTGCATGAGGAGTAAGTATTTGGTGGTGAGTAAACAAAAGGAAAGAATAAAAAAATGGAAAGAAGCCTAAGTGGATAATTTAGAAACAAAAGAGAAGGTGGGGTTGCAAGAGCATAGTCTCGGCCAAGAGAACCAAAGAGAAGAAAAAGAGAGAAAGAAAAGAAAAGAGAGAAAGGAAGAAGAAAAGAAGAAAAGGAAGAGTAAAGGAGGGGGATTTGCATCAACTTTCTCCTATTGGCTGCAGCTTAATTTTCTTGGTAGGTTAACTTGTTCTTTTAGGTTTTAAAGCATGTTAGAGAATTATTACGAATAGTAGTAAAATATTTATACATATTTGCCTGAAATGATTCAAGGAGATGTGTGTTCATGTATGCTGAAAACTACAAAACAGTCATGGAATTAGAGTACTTTTGATGCTTAGAAATGTATACTTTTAGTTAATATATGGACTTGGTTATTTTATATGTTATACTAGTACATGTATAGAGTATACATACCACATTTCAGATTATTTCAAGTACTACTGCTATGCTTTAAAATTCGTCGCTTGGAACCTATCTTGTGAAACTGTTGCTAGGCAGATTCTGAAGTTTGTCTTTTTAAAGGGCTTAATATGATCTTAAAACAATATTTTCGTGTCAAGTAAAATACTGGGATGTAGATCTTTAAGTCTAGTTTTCATAAATATATAGTTTGACTGTAGAAGCCTTGTAATTAAATTGTTATGATTTTCGGAGTACAGACTACTCCTGCTGCCATTTGAAATACTGGGCAGATTAGGTTACATGTTTGGCATGTATTGTTGATAATACGGTAAATATAACTCGACAGGGGATTAAACCTCTTTTGAGGTACTTGATGACATTCATGTTGACGTATGTACATGATTATGCATATCACGTGAAGGAGGAGGAAAAAAGTGAGTTGAGGGTGTTATTTGCCGGGGTTGGAAGTTATCCGGCCAGGGTTCTCGTTCTCGTTCATGTCTTGATAGTGCGCACTAGCTATGCGTACTAATTCTCGAAAGGAATTATTGGCGTGCCTGTGATGACGTTGGACTTCTTCTATCGAACCCGCTACATCAGTTGGTTGCGATACGAAAAGTCTCTCGCACTCAGGGAAGGTTGGCTCGTGCATGAGGGGCATATTTGCATATTGATATTCTCGTACTTGGCTTATATTTGTCTTGAAATTTTTGTACTGTTTGGTTATTCTTGACGAGATCAAGTTAATATTTAGGTCTTGCTTGTCATTCTCGTGTATGTTCTACAAGATTTCAAATCTTGCTCGATATGTTATTCTCGTTTCTTTTGAAGGCAAGTGTGAGCAGATGCTTGCATGTGTTACTCGATATGTTAAATTATTCTTAAGTACGTAGGTATCATCTGTTCAAGTGACTTGCATGTTCATACTAACTATACATAATATGATCACGTCGTGTTTGGACTTAAAAGCACCGGATACCCTACTGAGCCATTAGGCTGACCCATTCCCGATACTTTTTTTTTCTAGGTTCGGAGTCGGAGTATTTGCCAAGGGACGAAGAGGATTATCTCGGGGAGACTCAAGAGTATTACGCTGGGTGAGCAACGTTTTAGTTGTTCTTCTTTTATTTTGGAGTGTAGTATTTGTATAGAAGAGAGGTAGTCTGTAATATAATGTTATGTTCAGTCTTTCCACTTAGGGACGACTGTAATGTTTAAGCTTACTTCCGCTGTTTATCATTTGAGGTTGTAATAAAGCTCTGTTTATCTTTTGAGGTATATGTGTTAACCAGCCTGTTTAGCGTTGCGCCCCCTTCTGGGGGGCGTGACATTCCCCATGAATTGTCCACACTATATAATTGCTCATAAATCCCTTTATTATCAAATGTTCTTGCACAATTTCATGCGTGCGGAACATGCTATTAATGCAATTTCCACACGGACACAAAATCTCCCTAAAAATTGTTGTTGTATTTGCAAATGCAAAATCCAGAAATATGTTGACTCCAACACAATAAGTATTAGTTTCCCTAAAGTGCGTCATCCATTTCTTGTCCATATTATCTTTCTTGTATAAAGAAAGCCGAAGCAGAAACATAAACAACAATAAGAGAAAGGTAAATCCAAAGATATCATGATAACAATAAACTATGGCGTAATATGAGAAACCTCAAAATTATGGCGTAAGATGAGAAACCTCCAGACAATCAAACAAATTGAAAACCAAAAATCAAAGAGCAGCATACCTTGGCCTACATACACACAAACAATTGCAAATTGCAATTTCTGTGATGGTTTTGAGTGTCTTAGAGGTGTATGCCATTTTAGGTTTATGGAAAAGGAATGTGAAGATACAAGGTAAGATAGGAGAAGCATTGTGTTTGAGGATTCAGGAAGCCAAGTGTATTTATAGTTTAGGATAGGCTCTAGTACGTAGAAAAGTGTAGTTGATGCGATGGAGTTGTTGGATTTGTTTAAGTGCAGTGTGTTCAGTGGGAAAAGAAGGCATTAATGGTGTTTAGTTCTACCTAAAATGTCTTATTTCTATCCTATTGGAAGTGCATTGGTTCAGTTTCACAACATCATCGTTTTTTCTATTTTTGTTACGACATATGGCACGTTAAAAGCCTTAATAATCCCTTGTCAAAATCCCAACAAGCACTTCTCAAAGTCTTTTCATCCTTCAACCATTTTACCTAAGTTTTAAAGGTCTCTTCCAATTGAAACATGAATAATACGTACAAATCCTAGAGAGGCTTTCTAACTGATCTCAAGGCAGAAGTGAATCCTACTAAACCTTGGTATTTCTAGTTTGACTGAAGGGGCTTTGCATGCAACATCAATTACATCAGACGGAATACTCAAATCCCATACATCAATGTGTTTTTTACTTTTTTGCAAATAAAAAGTGATGTACGTCAAAACTATAAACGTATGAAACAATATGTTATTTTAGTGAATCCACTGCTTGCTTCATCAACAGAGTAGCAGTCAGCCCTTTCAGTAATAGGGATGAACATCACACAACCAAAACTATGGCATATGTGTGCCCCAATAGATGCAAACTAGAGATAAAGTAACACCAAACTTACCTCGGAAGGACAAATCCGAATCAGCAGAGATGATTAAAAGCTATTGCTAGTATTCCACACTGCACATCAATTGGTAAAGGTCAGAGAAAGATTTGAAGATTAAAAAACAGAAAAATTGAATTAGAAAAAGCCTGATTTTTGGAAGACCCAAGCAATTGAAAATCAGAGAGGGAGACATCCAAAGAGGCAATTTTTGTGTGAGTGTTTGGGTGCATGTGCGTATGTGTGTAATGGTGCTTGTGTCTGGTGTTTCTCTATGTGTGAGTCTGTTGCTGTTGTTGTTGTTGTTGTTTTTGTGTGTGTGTGTGTTTCAGAGCGAGATCGAGATCAAGAGATTAAACCGAGAAAGAGAGATCGAGAGCCGAATTTTAGAAGTAACCTGATTGTGTGCGTCCGGTGATTGTGGGTCCGTCTAACGTGTGTGTGCATCTGGGCAGTATGTGTGCGCGTCTGATGTGTGTGAGTGTTCATGTGTGTTTCAGAGAGGAGAAGAACAGAACAAGAGAACCGAGAGCCGAGTTGAGGGAGGTAACCTGATTACGTGAGGTAGTGGGATACATATCGAATGAAAAAATTAAGGGCATCTATGGCAGAGGTATGCCGCTGCCTAAATCTTGCTTAGCCGCTTGTATTTGGTTTCATTTGGCACTGAGATTTCGCAGGCTTTTGGAGCTTAAAGTTCTCAGCGGCTTAGCAATTTTTTCATAAGCAATAGCATGGGTACACTGTAGCCGCTGCTGTATGTATATCCACTATACAAGTGGCTCTTATGGCTGCTGCTATAAACCACTGTTATATATAGTTTACACCAATAGTTTTTTGGACCATTGCTATAGTGCACCGTTATAGGGCATATTTCTTGTAAACCGTATATGGCACTCGACTTGCCTCTTACAAGAAGAGTCCGCCAACAAATCTCAACAATCTATAGCAAGCAGTTCATCAACATTGCATAAAACTGTGCACAAATAAGTAATTTCAACACAAGGGCAAAACGGTCCCAAATATTCTCATTACTTCAAAATCATCGTTACAACTTCAGAAGGCTTCGTTTGCATCCACAATGTGCAATCTAGCTAAACAGGCAAGCTAAAACAAAGCAAGGGACTCTCGGGTATAGGTGTACATGTACTCCCTATATAGTACCACTAAGAGGATTTTCCAAAGTGACAGTAGTAGACGTCACTATGTGCGAGGAGTCATAGTGCCCCTTTTTAAAGAAATACAACTCGGAATGACTTGAAATTTTACAGGGAAACTTAAATATATACAAGGGTGATCTCCACCAAAATTGAGCAAAAACGCACGCTTGGATCTTTAGATCTTCACGGTGAGCTTTTGACGTGCATGGGAACTACAGTTGGGCGCGCGGGCGCTGTGCTTGACGGGCGCATGGGCGCGAGACTTGAAGAACTTGTGAGGGCGCATGGGCGCGTGTTGGATGGGCGCGGGGGCGCTGTGCAGGATGGGCGCGGGGGCGCGGTGCTAGGCGGGTGCAAGGGGCAGCCCGTGACATTCTCCCCCACTAGAGCTGTTGACGTCCTCGTCAACTTCTGCATGTGGTAGGCTTCAATCTTGTCGGTGTAGGCTGACAAGTCTGCTGCTCGTTCCCAAGTGTTCTCTTCGTCCATATATCCCTGCCACTTGACTAGGTACTCCTGATGGCGCTTGCGGGATGCTGTAATCACTCTATCATTCAAGATAGCTTCAGCAACTCGCTTTCCTGCCGCTTTGGGTTTGAGTCCTGGTCTCCTGATTTGGCCCCTAGAGGGGTCTGCTGTGTCTTCATAGCATGGCTACAACATGCTGACATGAAAAACTGGATGGAGCTGGCGGCTCCACCAATTTGGCGGATCAACTTTGTAAGCCATCTTGCCTATCTTCTTCACTATAGTCAGGGGTCCCTCATATTTCTGCAAAAGACGAGAGTCTCTTCCCCTTAGAAATTTGCGATCTTATGGCAGTAGCTTAACCATAACTTTGTCGCCCACGTTAAACTCCTGAGATCTCCTGTTCTTGTCAGCGTGTTTCTTCATTCTTCTGGCTGCTTTCTCCAGGTAGGAGTGAGCTAGATCTATATTCTGCATCCATTCTTCGCTGAAGCTTATGGCCCTTGGAGATTTTCCTGCGTTGGGGACACTTACCATGTGGGGAAGTAACGGTTGTTGTCCATTCACAATCTCAAAAGCACTCTTCCCTGTCGAAGAGCTTTTGCGTGAATTGAAACACAGCTGGGCAAGTAGCTTGACCCAATTTTTCTGTGTTGCACTGACAAAATGGCGGAGGTACTCTTCTAGCATGGAATTGAACCGCTCCGTCTGACCGTCTGATTCTGGATGATAACTTGAACTCATCGAAAGTTGGGATCCAAATAACTTAAAGAGTTCAGTCCAAAAGTTTCCAGTGAAGCGGGAGTCCCGATCACTGACAATGTCTTGAGGCATGCCCCAATACTTCACCACATACTTAAAGAAAAGTTGCGCTGTGTCTTCGGCTGAGCAATACTTGGGTGTTGCGATAAAGCTCGCATACTTGCTAAACCGATCAACGACAACAAGAATCGTGCCTAAGTCTTCAACCTTCGGCAGACCAGTGATGAAATCCAACGACACACTCTCCCACGGTCTCTTGGCGATCGGCAGCGGTTGTAGTAACCCTGCTTTCTTCTTACGCTCCACCTTGTCCTGCTGACAAGTAAGGCATGTCTTCACATACTCCTACACTTCATCCCCCATTTGGGGCCAGTAGTAACCTTGTTGAAGGAGAGCTAATGTTCTTTCTCCTCCAGCATGGCCTGCCCAAAGGGTGTCATGACATTCTCGAATCAATGTTCGTTTCAGATCATCAACTCTGGGGACGTATACATGTATTCGTTTGGTCATCAGCAAACCATCTTCTTGCCAAAACTGTCGAGTTTTACCGCTCTCGATCAGTTTCAGTAGTTGTTGGGCAACCGGGTCCCTGGTAAGGGCCTTCTTGATCTTCTGTCCGATGTTGATGGCAACTCGGCTGTCTGCTCTAACAATAGCATTCATGGCCATCAATGCTACCTGATTTAGTTCGGCTCTCCTGCTGAGGGCGTCTGCTACGCTGTTGGTTGAGCCGGCCCTGTACTCGAGCATGAAGTTGAATTCTGCCAGAAGTTCCTGCCACCTGGCCTGTTTCGAGGTGAGCTTAGATTGACTCAAGAAGTGGCTCACTGCAGTGTTGTCTGTCCGCACTATGAAGCTTGAACCAAGCAGGTAGTGCCTCCAAACTCTGAGATAATGCACTACCGCGAGTAACTTTTTCTCATGAGTCGTATAGCGACGTTCTGCTTTGTTGAGCTTCCTACTCTCATATGCCACCGGGTGGCATTCTTGCATTAGAACCCCTCCAAGTGCAAAGTCAGAAGCGTCTGTATGAACTTCAAAAGACTTTGACACATCGGGGAGAGCAAGTACCGGATCTTCAGACATAGCCCGCTTCATGGCCAAGAAGGCCGATTCACATTTCTTGGACCATTCCCAAACTTTGCTCTTCTTCAGAAGTTCGGTTAGGGGATGGGCCATTCTCGAATAATCTCGAACAAATTTCCTATAATAGTTGGCCAATCCTAGGAAAGATCTCAGTTCTGAAACATTGGTTGGCGGCTGCCACTCCTGTATCACTTGAACTTTAGCTGAGTCCATCCTGATCTGACCCTGTTCTATCACATGGCCCAAGAATTTAATCTTGGTCTGGGCAAATGTGCATTTCGACAGCTTCACATATAGCTCATGTTCCCTCAGTCGGGTAAGCACCTTCCTCAAGTGCTTCAGATGCTCGTCCAAGCTGGAACTATAGATCACAATATCATCGAGATACACCACTACAAAATCATCAATGTAGTCCCGCAAAACCTGATTCATCAAGGTGCAAAATGTGGCCGGGGCGTTGGTCAAGCCGAACGGCATGACCAGGAACTCATACGCACCGTATCTGGTGACACAAGTTGTCTTCGCCTCATCACCTTGGGCGATTCGGACCTGCCAATACCCAGACTTCAAGTCCAACTTGGTAAACACTCTCGCCCTACTAAGCTGATCAAAACAATCGGCGACTAAAGGGATAGGATACTTGTTCCAAATAGTCACCTTGTTTAGCGCCCTGTAGTCCACACACATCCGCAAGGAACCATCTTGTTTCTTCTGGCAGAGGACTGGCGCACCATAAGGCGACTGCGCCGGAGTGATCAAACCCGCGTCTAGCAACTCTGTCAGTTGTTTTCTGAGTTCAGCAAGTTCTGGTTGTGACATCCGATACGGAGCTCGGGCGGGTGGCTTCGTGCCTGGCACAAGCTCGATCTCATGGTCAATTGCCCTTCCGGGTGGTAATTTCTTCGGCAATTCATCAGGCATCACATCTTCAAAGTCGTTTAATATCACTTTAACTTCTTTGGGTAATGGTCCCGATACTTCTTCAATCTCGTCCCACCGTAGCATGGCAAGGTAGGTCGTTTCGTCCCGTTTTAATCCCTTTTTCAACTGGAGGGCTGAAATAGAACGCTCTCCCGCCCTAGTAGATACAGTCGGGATGACACACGGTTTACTCCCAAGCATGGCCAGAGAGTTGGTGCATGGCATCACGGTGGTCTTCGTGTCACGCAGAAACTCCAACCCAAGGATCAGCTTAAAGTCGTCCATGATGACTACTGAAAAGTTGGGCCTTCCTTCGTATGGGCCAATCTTGATCAAAACAGATCTCGCTATTCCCGCTACTGGCTGTGCGGCAAAATTAATAGCCTTCACCCGTCCACACCCTTTTTCTAGAGTTAAATACAGTGTTTCCACTTTGGTGCTGAAAATGTAATTATGGGTAGCTCCTGTGTCCACTATTGCTCTGATGGCCTTCCTGTTAACCTTGATGTCCACATACATCAAGCCTTTCCCTGGTACATCGCTCTTTTTCTTTGGCGGCATGTCTTTAGGCTTTTCCCCAGTCGAGCTCTCTTCAGGGTTCCCAACCTGCGTTGTCACAGCATTACACCACTGAGGAAAGGCCCCGACGGCATCTTCCTCTTCGTAATCTTGTGCGTCTGTTTGTTCCTCTGTTGGTGGATGCCTTGATTGAGAGCCAGATTGTCCCCCACGTTGCACCTGCCCCATGTTGTCAAAGAAGGCATTCATCATCTGTCGTTGCGGACAGTTAGCGATCACGTGCGGCCCTTGACACAAGAAGCAACCCCTGAAAGCAGGTTTCTTCACTTCTCCGCTAGTGCTAGCATCAGGTTTGGCTTTGAACCCAACTCCACCCTTCTGTAGGGTAGAAGAGTTTGACGCCCAACTGCTTTTACTGTACCATCTTTGGTTTGGTGCTTGACCCCCTGGCTTCTTGTCACCCTTACTCCTGCTTGGATTCCCTCTCTGAGGGGGTCTCTGTGGTTCGGGGTTATAATCTGAAAGGCTCTCGGCAGCGATGATGGCTTCGTTAAGGTTGTTCACCCGACGTCTATTAAGCTCGGTGCGAGCCCATGGTTTTAACCCTTCCATGAAGAAGAAGAGTCTGTCGACTGCGGACATGTCACTGATGTCCAACATCAGGGCAGAAAATGCCTGGCAATATTCTCGGACCGATCCGGTGTTCTTGCATTCCAACAACGCTTTCCTCGCGTTGAATGCAGTGTTCTCTGGGAAAAACTGGCTCTTTAGCTCGCGTTTGAGTATTTCCCATGTGTTTATGACGCAAGACCCATCTTCGATCTCTGCGTACTTCTTCCGCCACCATAACTTGGCATCTCCAACCAAGTACATGGCAGCCATCGTCACCTTTGTCGCTTCCGAGTCAACTCTGATGGCTCGAAAGTATTGTTCTATATCGAAAAGGAAGTTTTCTAATTCCTTGGCGTCACGGGCTCCCCCGTAACTCTTGGGCTCTGTCACTCGTGGCCTCGATGAGTGCTCCACACCCCCTGCGGGTGTGTTAACCACTGCACGACTAAGAAGCTCCACTCGATCCTGGAGCTCTTGAAATTTAGACTCCTAGTCTATGCCTTCAGTATGCCGTGTATGGTGCTCCACTCGATCACGAAGCTCCTGAAACTTGCCCTCCCAATCCATGGTCTCGGCGTAGCGGGCATTATCAGTGGCTTCAAGATTCACTTCCAACGCGTCCAGGCGAATGGAGAATTGCTTCAGGATGCCTGGAGCATCCTCGTCGCCCTTGAACATGCTTTGTATCTGTGCTTCCAAAGCATCGATTCTTTCTTTCGTGTTGGCCATAGTTTTTCTCAACAAACTATCCCAAACTATTCTCTTAGCTGAAGCCACGGTCTTTTTGGGACAACCGCGGCTCTGATACCACCTGACACACGGTGGCCTTTGATGGCACAAAGGAAACCGTATGTGGCACTCGACTTGCCTCTTGCAAGAAGAGTCCGCCAACAAATCTCAACAATCTATAGCAATCAGTGCATCAACATTGCATAAAACAGTGCACAAAGAAGTAATTTCAACACAAGGGCAAAACGGTCCCAAATATTCTCATTACTTCAAAATCATCGTTACAACTTCAGAAGGCTTCGTTTGCATCCACAATGTGCAATCTAGCTAAACATGCAAGCTAAAACAAAGCAAGGGACTCTCGGGTATAGGTGTACATGTACTCCCTATATAGTACCACTAAGAGGATTTTCCAAAGTGACAGTAGTAGACGTCACTATGTGCGAGGAGTCATAGTGCCCCTTTTTAAAGAAATACAACTCGGAATGACTTGAAATTTTACAGGAAAACTTAAATATATACAAGGGTGATCTCCACCAAAATTGAGCAAAAACGCACGCTCGGATCTTCAGATCTTCACGGTTGGCTTTTGACGTGCACGGGCACTACAGTTAGGCGCGCGGACACTGTGCTTGACGGGCGCATGGGCGCGAGACTTGAAGAACTTGTGAGGGCGCATGGGCGCGTGTTGGATGGGCGCGGGGGCGCTGTGCAGGATGGGCGCGGGGGCGCGGTGCTAGGCGGGTGCAAGGGGCAGCCCGTGACACAGCGGTATGCCGCTGCCTAAATCTTGCTTAGCCGCTTGTATTTGGTTTCATTTGGCACTGAGATTTCGCAGGCTTTTGGAGCTTAAAGTTCTCAGCGGCTTAGCAATTTTTTCATAAGCAATAGCATGGGTACACTGTAGCCGCTGCTGTATGTATATCCACTATACAAGTGGCTCTTATGGCTGCTGCTATAAACCACTGTTATATATAGTTTACACCAATAGTTTTTTGGACCATTGCTATAGTGCACCGTTATAGGGCATTTTTCTTGTAGTGAATTTTTCCATAATAACAGTCCTAATACTCAGACTTGTTAACGACATCCAACGTCTGTCAGATGAGATACTGATTTGGGTCATTTTTTCAAAGTTAGATACTTCTTTGGCCGGCGCAGCTTAAAAGTTGGGTACTAAAGTTGTACTGGAGGTAAAGTTGACGGTACAATTCTATGATTAAACCGTATTATTTCAAGATCAATTAGAGTGGTTATTTTGCAAATCTGATTATATATATATATATATATATATATATGAAAGTCGAAGTTAAGAGAATGTTATCACGTCACCGCCTACGTAGATATTATTTCCTTTCACCACGTTGATTATTTTTAATGTTAAATGAAACATACTTTAATTACTTACAATTATCACTTTCTACTTTTGAATTTGGTTCTCTCTCATCATTCAGTTAAACTTTATCTTATTAGTTTAAATTTCTAAAGTAATTTGCAATTATAACACCTCAATTAACTGAACATAATTATCATTTCCTCATTAATCTAATTAAAATTCGATTTCACAGATATTTCCAACGTATTTGCACAAAGTCAAATCTAATTATATCTCAATTTTTGCCACGTAGATTAAACATGTAATTAATCATAGAATGTCTCACATTTTTTATCACATGTTTAAGCCAATTGGTTTTCCCCTCTCTCTTACGTTCAGTCTCATAACTCTCTCTCTCTCTCAAATAGGCAACCTCATAGTTTTTCCCTTTCCCTCTCTCGCGCACAGGCAAACACAAATCCCTAATTGAACCATCACTTTCGGGATTTTATCGCCCACTTTCTTCCTCTTTCTAAGCCCGGAGCCCTAAAATCTTGCCTTACCCTCTTAATTTTCTCTCTTCCATTCTCAACTTCTTTATCTGACCCTGAAGTCTTGCCTTTCTCAATCTTCAGCCATGATTATCTACACACATTTTTTCTCTTGAAATATCTAATCTAATTGAGGAAAGGATATAAATTTATGTAATTATATCCTTAATTGCAACTCTATCTAACATCTTGAAATCAATGTAAATATTCTTTCAAGATCAATTGGAGTGGTCATTTTGCAAATTAATATATTCGTTATAAAACCAAAATAAGAAAAAATTGTCAACTGGGCTTTTACTTGGACTTTCTCTTCCTTCTACATCTGCGCATGTGGATATCCAACTTTATTTTCATGTTTAAGCATTAGTTTAATTATGCCATTATAGGTTGATATTATAATATCCTTTTAAGCAAAAATGTCTTTATCCAAATTTCAGATTCAGATGAATCCACGCCTTTTAAAGCCTAAACTTGAGTATTTGTCACTAAACTTAAATGTCAACTCCAATATTATAGTTTGAATCCATAACAATTTTATATTTATGAATTTGTTAAGCTTATAATATAGGTATTCATAAATATGAAATTATATAACAGAAAATTTTAAGCCCAATCTATTTTTCCGTTATATAATTTCAAAATTTTCCTTTTTTAAATTCATTACACGATCACAATATCAAATGTTTCTTGTTTTAAATTCATTGCCATTACCACGTTTTCTCTTTTATCAGATTTTAAATTCTCATGCTTCTGACCTAACATATTTCTTACAACTCTCTCGCCCTTCTCAAATAAATCTTACTTGCTCCATACTTTTTGTTGGACATGCCCTGGTAAGTTCATCAAGCAGTTATATGTTCTTTGTATATCTTTGGACATATTTTTCATGAAAGTTTCCATCCTTTGTACGTAGCAGACATTGGATGATTAGAGTTTTGTTTTCTGCGTGGAAACTTTTAGATTTTTGTTTTCACCGTGGAAACTTTCTATTTTGTGTATACAGGTGACATGGTTGGAATCGTGTTTAATTTATTTTTATGCTGTTATGTCAAATGTTAATGGTCTTTACCCCATTATTGTTCCATGTCATCCTTATAGATATTTTTCCTTGATTAGTTCGTACCGAATAGATTGGTGTTTTCTTTTCAAAGTCACTAGGTTTCTCTTTTTCCTTTTAATTGTTCTTTTGACAATATATATTTCATGGTAATTTCTTTTCTTCTTTTTAGGTAAACAATTCTCACTCATCACCATTTTTCTCATAGTTTGACTAGAATATTCTGGATAGTGAAAATTTTCATGGTTGTAAGTACATAATGACTCGTTGCAACGTACGGGTATCATACTAGTAAACTCAATGATAGTGCACATGATAAACCCCTCTTTAATCTTATATGTACCATTGCTTTTTGGTTCGTGGTTTAGCAATCCCAATTGTTATTGTTTGTCATAGGTTTATCTTAGTATTTACTTGCTTTTCATTTTAGTGAATACAATTTCGCCGGAAAGGATTAGTAACATTCTTTATAGCAAATTGGGGTTTGGGGCATACGTCATGCATATGTAACAAATAGATATTTGAGTTTCACTTTTAGCCACTTGACTTTTACTTTTATCGGTAAAAGTTTTTCAACTGTCACAACATAATCACTTTAGCGGCTCTTCTGGAGCTCAAATATCAAAAGCGATTGGTCTTAGCTTATTGAGGGACATGTAGAAACAAAAGGGTAAAAAAAAATAATTCATCATGAAGAAGAGGGATAAACAATTTTTAAGTTTTGCTTGGAAGAAACAGCCAATCGTCTGTTGGAAGCACAAGGATTTTTGTGCTTTAATCCAGAACGTGGAGGAGGTAGATTATGAATCGGCAGTTGTACCTGAATAGTGGGTCTTTAATTAATAATTTAAAAAGCCATTTTTGCCTAGAAGTCATTTTATCTAAGAAAAAAGTTCAAAGAAGATAACTATCTAGTATCTATCTGTATCAAACAATGAGTTAGTTCCACTTTCAATGGAAAAAAAGTTTCTTTTATTTTGTTTTCGTTTTAATGAAGGGCTGTTCAGTTGCTTGTTCAGCGGGGCAATCAGCCGAACTCACGTAGTAGATAACTATCTAGTATCTATCTGTATCACGAGGCAATCAAGTTCTCTCTCTCTCTCTCTCTCAAGATGGACCATGAACACTCCACACAGAAAGAAACCAGCTTTCTCAAAACATGCATCAATGGCATTAATGCTTTATCTGGTACTGTTCACTTCCACTCTATTCCCTCCTCCTTCACCTTTGTTTCACTCTTCGCGTATACGCATGTATGTGTTGATCCAAAACGACACGCTCTCATTCTCATGGCACTTGCACCTATATATTGCTAAAAGACTAGAAATTCAGGTGCAGCCATTTGGTGTATATATGTAGGGTGGTGTTGCTTCCTTTTCATTCAATGATTAATACTATTCTTCTTAGGCACATAAGTTGTTACAGAAGTAAAGTATACTGTAAGTACAATTTTCAGAATATCTGTACAATTAGCTTTCTTCCTTTTGATTAAGTACTGCCTATGACAGAGGACACTAATCTGCTTGTTACCTAATTCGCAGCATAGCTAAGATAACATGACATATAAAAGGGAGGGTGGGATTTTTACATGTTCCCTACCATTGAGCCAATTGCTGTTCAAACCCGAAGGGTGAATGGTTATATTTGGTTTGAATGTTTCTTTTTTGGAGGATTTTCAGGTTTGCTTAGAATCATTGGAAACAATGATCTCATTTCCTTTGTCCCTTGGATTGTTTCCTCAATAGTTCAACGACCTATATGTGGGACTGAATATAAGAGAAGGCCAAGAGTTTAGTATTTCTATGGCAATATTCTCATGAGTTTCCTTTTCATGGAAGAACTTGCATTGCTTTGTCGTCTTGGGGCAATTCCCTTTAAAACATCTTGAAATACGTTCCAGTGTCCTGTCCTCCCATTTTGAAATTTCCTGAATGGGCTGATTATGGAAATGTTTGGACAAGAAGGAGCAAACATATGAGTCCCATGGTTTCGTTATTAGGGAGTCCACATATTCCCCTCAAAAAATGCATATATTTAACGTTCATACCATTATTTTGTTCTCAGGCATTGGCATTCTCTCGGTACCATATGCACTCTCATCAGGAGGCTGGTTGAGCTTGATTTTCCTCCTCCTGATAGCAGCTTCTGCATGCTTCACCGGCCTCCTTATCACGCGTTGCATGGATTCACACCCTTTGATCGCAAGCTACCCTGACATAGCTGGTTTTGCTTTTGGTAAAAAGGGAAGGATCATAGCTTCAATTTTTCTCTGTTTGGAGCTCTACCTTGTTGCCACTGGCCTTCTAATACTAGAAGGTGACAACTTACACAAGCTGTCCCCAGATTTTGCGTTGAAGCTTGGAGGAACCAAATTAGATGGCAGGCATTCTTTTGTCATTATTGCAGGGGCCATGATCTTGCCTTCGACGTGGCTAAGTGATTTGAGTGCTTTATCATATGTTTCTTTTGGCGGGGTGCTGTCTTCTGTTATCATTGTTGTGTGTGTCTTTTGTGTTGGCACGACCAAAGCAGTTGGATTTCATGGAAAGGGATCACTTGTTGACCTTAAGGGACTTCCTACTGCACTTAGCTTGTACACTTTCTGTTATGGCGCTCATGCTATGTTCCCTACTATATACAGCGCAATGAAAAAGAAAAATCAGTTTTCTAAGGTACGTCTTGAAAACATGTCAAGGAAATATCTCATATCATCCCAAGATCCGTCGTTATAAAATCCACTATCCTTCTTCTAGCAAGGGAACACAAGATTTTGAGTCATTGCTAGTGTTGCATTTTTTATGTCATCAAAGATAAGCAATCTTCCCAATATTGTGTGATGGAGCTCAGATTATCAAAAGACTTGAACTTTGACTTCTAGGGGTGCAGGGTGCCCAAACAATCTAACAGTACCTCTCATTGATGACCTGAGCTCACTGCGAAAGTCGAAAGATTTAAATGATTGCATTGTAGCAGTGTTGAAGCCCGACTTATGTGCGGACTCATACATTTCTGGTAAAAGTGCTGATTTCGATATCTTTGTTTTTGTCATTGCAGGTCTTACTTCTTAGCTTTATCATCTGCACAATCACATATGTGGCCATGGCCATAGTGGGCTACTTAATATATGGTCAAGCTGTTCAATCACAAGTAACATTGAACTTGCCAACAGAAAAGATTAGCTCAAAGGTAGCAATTTACACCATCTTGGCAGGGCCAATTGCAAAATATGCCTTGACCATTATGCCAATTGCTGCTGCTGTTGAAAGTTGTTTTCCAGAAAATTACCAAGATAGTAAGCTGATCAGTGTTGCAATCAAAGTTACTTTACTGGCAACCACAGTGGTTTTGGCAATTGTATTTCCGTCCTTCGAGTCTGTTACATCTCTCAGTGGATCAATTCTCATCGTCTCTGTCTCCTTCTTGCTCCCATGTGTCTGTTACTTAAAGATTTTTCGACTTCATAGAAGCTTTGGGACTGAGCTCGTTGTTATCGTGGGACTTATACTCATGGCAGTTCTAGTTGGAGTTGTGGGTACATATTCATCAGTTATTCGCACTGTCAAGGATATTTGAAATTAGGAACTTTGTAGGGTTTACATTAGAAACATACTTAGACAATGGTTTCTGATCTCATTGAACCTTGCGATGTGCTTGACTTCTGGTATAAGAGTAGTTGTGACAGTATTGAGCTTTAAAATGCTTATCTGCAGATTGTGATGAGAAGCTTGGGACTACTTCTTAGTTCACAACTGGTCATACTTTGTTTTGTTACTTGTTTCTTTGGAGAAGCATTAAATTTATGGTTTGTAATACTCACTTTTGACGGTCTATCAATGCCCTCTTGAAGATTTGTTTACATTTCTTGCGTTTCCAGCCCACTTGCATTACCAATGAAAGAGAAAATGAAGTAATTGCAAGACGAAGTAATATTTTTTATGTTTGCTTACTGTTCCATCTGCAAATACCTTGTCACTTGATGCTTTTTCATTCATAAACATCAATCGTGATCAAATGTGGTTGGGCGTCCTGTTTGTTGTGATTGAGATGTGTTATTCCATAGATGTGCCTAGTCCAAAAATCAAAGAATTAATGCAAAAGTTCAAATGATTAGAAGGTAGAATTATTTAAGGAGCACATTTATGTATATGCATAACTTGTCCAGAAAGAATGTGCGTCGATGCATATATATTTACTTTTACTTCTGTTTGACATTAATAAACTCTAAACAACAAAGTATGTTCAAATGCATTCTCGATCTGCTTGATCTGGTTACAACACCAAGTCTTATTCTCTTGTCCATGCACGAGGGAGATATAACAACAAGTTATTTCGGATTGTTGACCTTTTTGGACTCCATTGTCTGGGTTTTAAACTGGAGTTCTAGGTGAGACAATGGCAGCGAATAAGGTCCAGTTAACTGAAAAGCTTATTTGTGATCAGAAGACTTCTTCATATGCACTAGTTCTTCAAGATGTCAAAGGTTATGCCTACTTTAAGTACAACTGTCTTCTTCAGATATTCTATTGAGAATCACTGCCATGAGCTTATCGTCGGAACTAGTTGCTTACGTCTACGCTGTCAGCATCTAATTTTATGAATAATTAGCCTTGACAGGACTAACGTCTTTCAGCTTGGAGTCATATACAGCAAGAGCTTTTAAGAGAAGCGTGATTGGCTACTCTGGAGCGTAACATAGTCTGATCTAATGACACAGTCAAGTAGTCAAATTGGGAAAAATATTCCCTTTTCTTGCAAAATAATGAGACTCTGAGTTTACTCTACAGCTGTCATTTATGGTATCTATCAACTTACATGTCTCTCAACATATTAACTTCATTATACGCAGACAGACTCCTAATGAATTTAAAGTAGAAACTAAAAGTTTTAACTCCAGACAAGTTGACTATGAGAAAATCTAGTCTTAAGTACTGAAAAGAAAAAGCCATTGGAGACTCATGTTTGCAAGCTACTCTCCTTAACAATGGACCAGAAACATAGAGCATCTACATAACTTTTGAGAATTAGACAACTATCAGAACTGCAAGTCTTCTTCTAGCTACAATTTTGCACCAAATTGTAGTCAGGCGGGCCTCCAAAGAGAATGGTGAAATTAAGGTGCAACCCTCGTCACCTAATTCGTAGACAAAAAGTCCTAAACTATATACCGTGAAATTACTACTTTTTTTTCCACGAGTTAACCATAACTTTATTGGTGTCATCTTGTGAAGGCCGAGTAGACTGGAAGTGATCTGATATGACAGGAAGGAAATCTGACTCTTTGCTATCCAAAATGTTGCTGTCATTGCACTTCTAGTTTCTTGCCAACAGTACCACTAGAAAAGAAACTCAAATCCTGAATCTTACAAAAACTGGTTCAATTCGAAATGGAGCCTAATGAAAGTGGAAATACAGATGCAGGTAAAACATTTACCTTTTTCACTTGTTCTGTGCTAATAACAAGTAAAAAATTGCCAAAATCTGTTAGTCGTCAAACGATCTAATTCTCGTCAACTGTTGTGGAATCTTTAGACAAGAGGGGCTCCTCTAAATCGATTTTGCAAATTGTGTCGACTAAAGATTCATCTGTCAAAATCTGCACGATCTTGGATTGCTCATTTTGCATCTTTGGACCTGTCCCTGTGTTTCTCTCTTCAAGATCTTTTGCTTTACCCCATAGCACGCCATATAATCCAACAACCACACAAAAAGCACCTACTGCGCTGAAAAAGCAAAACTATTTGTTAGCTTACAGCATCAGAAGTAAGCATACCATTCATCTCATAACCTTATTTTGTAGTACTTCGATGGTTTTTCTCCTTAGAACTTCAATTGCACGAAAATAGAGAACACGTGAGAAGTACTTCAGAAATAGGTTATCAGACAGCATTTATAACTACGGAAGCGTTAAATATTGAAATATGTTACCTTCCTGTATAGATCTCTTCATGTAGGAATATAGTAGCAAAGATGGTGACTATAACTGTATTTAGAGGACTGAACATTGCTGAAAAAAGTGGACCCTTCTTAGAAATGCACCAGGCTTGAGCAAAGAATGATATCCCTGATCCTACAATGCCCTATACAGAAAATCCGAGTTGTACTGTGTTCAGATAAGTTAGATCTAACAGAGAAAAATGGTTAGTTACAGGTTTAACTCTTAACTATACCCGCGTTTTGTGCCTTACCATGAATGGATTAGTGTCCCTTAACCTACTTTTACAATTTCCTTTCATCAATGTAATGTTCAAAAGCTATGCAAGTAGTACAGTTTCATGTCACAAAAAAGAACGCTATTAAAACTCCCCTTCTAGGAACCTGGTCACAACCACTTTTTGGGGCACAAGACTTTACAGCCTGCAGAGACGTCACAGTACACATGTATTTTTCCTTTTAACCCTTAGGGACTGCCGTCGCCCATGACCTGAACTGAACTTTTAAATGGTTGATAGATTCTGAGAAGTAAGATGAAGTCGATTTTGAGAACGAACTTGTTACTTTGAAGAATTAAGGACTAATGTGCAAATTAAATCAGAGCTTGTTAGGGGGATAACGTTTGACCCTCAAAACTAATATCTTCGGGTGAAAAAAGCCACATCAGAAAGTCGAATAGAAGTTTATCAAACTACTTACTGAATAGAAACCACAGGCAAGTTCAAGATATGAGTTCAATTTCCAAGCTTCCAAGTCTCTTTCTAAGCAAATTGTAAGTATTGCTGATTGCACCATCGACATGAAACACATCCAAGCAGAAAGTGACAAATGGTCAGGATAGATCGCGGAAACTGGCACCTGTGTAAGTGATTGAGGGTGCAAACTTTTAGTACTCAAAGTTTTTAATGCTCACTGCCAGTCACAAGAGGTAAATACCTGCAAAATTAGCCAAAGTGACCAGCAACAACTGCTTCCAAAGAGAAATATACAACCCAGGAGCCAATTCTCACCTCCTGAGCCAAAAGCAGATTTTGTTGGTAGAACTTCTGTGTTTAGTAGCTTTGGACCTTTCAGCAATGCCATGGCTACCGCACCACTTACGCAGAAGACCGTCCCTATTATCTTTGAAATACTTCTTAAGCTTCGAACATTTACCGTCTCTAACCTAGCCATATCATAAATTCGTGAAATATTACTTGTATTGCACATACTTTATGCTTCTCTTTCATAATACTTAACTGGAAATGTTGAGGAAAACATAGCAAACCGATGAACCATAGGATTGTAAAAATAGATCGCCATCAACTATGATCCTATCAATTAGGGAGTCTAATTTTGAATGGATGTTCACATTCTATATGGTTTGAAATTTCTTTGGAGGCTCATCATGACTACTTACATTTACTTAAAGCTTCATTAGATGTGAATACTCACCAAATAGTGGATTTTTGCATGTCAGTATGTGAAGAAATAAAACGAAATTGACTAATGTTTGCGTCTCTGTGTGTGTTAGTGTTTGTGTGTGCTGTTCTTCCACCAAAGTACGTAGAATTACCCCACAAAAGATGCTATCACAAAAGTCACTGCAGGGACCAGATTAATCATTGCACTTGCTATCGACGACGAGGCTAGGTATAAACCCTCAAAGTAGATGTTCTGGTTAATCGTTACACTGCAAACGAGACACACTGTCACCTACAAGGATCCTTTCTGAACAGTGTCATTTCATATAGTTTAAACGAGATAAACTTCAAAAGAGGCTTTACCCAATAAGAGAAGTCACAAAAATCAACCCAAAGCTCTTCCATCCCATGCAACATGTATTAGTTTTTCTCCTGTGCCAAAATAAATCAATGTAGTCAGAGGAGAGGAGAGAGTGGCCGGGGTGGGGGGGGGGGGGAGGATGGGATCCAGATTATTTTGAGCTGTCAGGCTCACTGTAGAGGTGATCAAGTGTCACTCTTAGCAACTAATATTGTGTTTGTGTCGCTATGACTTTTTCGCCAGTGAGCTCTAGTGAACTTCACCTCTATAGATATGGAGAAACGCCTACTATGACATGCATGAGGGGGTGGGGGTGGGAGGTTTTGGGGTGGCAATGTAACCTTGTAAGATAAGCTGTTGGAGCAATAACCAAAGTGGCTATGGCTTGCCTATACACAACAAAAACCCTGGGACTCATTCCTTGCAAAAGAGCAGCTCTAGTTGACAGAGCAACTCCTGCATATGTGAACTGCAGTCCAAACATTACCATTGCAGGCTTATAATCACCTAAACCACCCATACTTCAGAGCCCAATGAAACTTGAGACCAATGCCGGCCACTTCATATACAACCCTCCAAGCACATTTATACACAAAAGTCTCCAATCATTTATGCCCAGGCTGTGAAGGGGTGCAGTTTCTCAGAAGGAACCAAAGTACGTCATCTGGTCTGGTGCTATTTGTTGCTAGTGAAGTACCAGGGATCGGGTTACAGGCTTTCAGAACACGAGGACAACCAGCCAATAACGACAAGTAGTACTTCACCATGCTCAATGGACTGTTCAACGTTATGAGCACAGTAGTGTCACCTAAACAACTTTCTCATGGAGATTGGTATGTAACGTGGTGTTGACGCAGACAAAGTAGGCACTGATGGGTTAACAATTGATACGTACAACGATGATAGAGGCTGCATCTGAATTTGTCATTTTCTTAGACACGGTCGTCGGTCCTTGTCCAGCAGCATCTCTTCAGTGCATCTGTAGTAGCAATTTTAAGAAATCGGGTGTTCCAAGCTTCGCACCTCTAGTTGCCACGATAGCTGAAAATAGGATATTTGTCCAACTAAAAGAACCAAACCACAACCAACAATAAACTAACTCAAGTAATTAATATTGATCAAAGAAAATGTTTAAAATAATCCGAAATTGAGTTGAGACACACAAAAAAGTGCTTCTCTGGAAGAAAATACGCTCTGAAATATGCATTTAATTACTGTTGTTCTACGGTAAAGATACAACAATCAACGAAGTAGTTTGATGCAGCAAAGATCCCCCTCATACCTCAAATATTTGCATACTCCAAAACAATATACTGAATTATATGTGTAATTGTAGAAGATAAAAGGAGATATAAAACGTTTCTAGAGAATAAAGTTTGTATGTTTTTTCTTCTGCCTTTTCCATTTTTACAGATTTCGTTTTGTAAATGCATGGGTATTTAAACCGCCACATAGTATGACCTAAAAGACTTAAGCAGATAGTCTTTCAATGTAATTACGACAAATTAAATGTTTTCCACCTTACTATATTTTATTCCAACAATCTCACACCAAATTAAAATAACGAAAGATAGTTAATTATGCGGTTGACCATTGAACTCCGCAAACTCTACTTTGGTCATTGGACTTTAATTTGTGTCAAACCGCTGAATTCTTCAATTGAATTCTGTTAACTTCAGACATCCACAAGCCTATTAACTTCCTTAAGTCAGGGGCAAATTTGTCAATTTTATAGTCTCTCCGTTCCAAATTATTTGATTTGACTTGCAAGTTTATTTGTGATATGAGTCATATGTTAAGAGAGAGAGAGAGAGGGTGAGGGGAAGAAAGTGGGCCAAGAAAGAAAAAAATGGGTTTGTGGAGGATTAGATGAGAGAAAGAAATAGAATAAAAGGGTAAAAATGAAAAAAACACATATAGAATGTTTCTTAAGCTGGAAAGCGATTAATTTTTTTGGGACAGCCCAAAAAGGAAATATGATCAAAATTTTTGGGACGGGGGTGTAATATTTTAGGTTTTTGGTTACTTTTATACTTCTTTTTATTTTTTTATTTTTTATCTTCTTCTTCTTCTGCCTCCATGGCCCACCTACCATCTAGCAGTCGACCACCAGACCTTAACCAAGCCTCGCCACCCACCTCCACCGCCACAACCAAGCAGTCGCCCCACCGAAGCCTTCCACCAACCAGCCATCACCCCAAAACACTCATCTCTTTCGTCGACGACAACAATTTTGTAAATGACTGCATTGTGTTACTGTCGACTGTGAGTTTCGAGATTCCAAAATAATGAGTTTTGGAGGCTTATTGCCTCGATACAACTGAATATGTTGCCAATGCAGTCGACCTCATTGGGTTTTTTTCAAGATAATCGTCTCTCTTATTTTAGACATAACTTTCTTGAAAATATCATATGGAGGCCCCCATCTTTTTGTTAAAAACTAATGAAAATGTTTATTAAAATATGAAAAAATAAGCTCCAAAATATATTTATGGAAGTCTGAGTTAGCTCCAAAGCTTGCCCAGTTTCAAGAAACACACAAATTACTAACACACATGCCATGCACAAGGTATTCTAAGGTCATTACAGGCCATAGTCATGAATTCAAGCATAAAAAACTAGTTACATAATAGTGAAGATCAATCATGAATGAAAGTAACTTGAGCCTCTGCATTCATTGTCGCTCTTTAACACTAAACTTGATGAAGCTTTCTTAGCATCTCAACTGTAACTTTAAGCTCCTTTGATTGAATGTGCTTTTATATGAGTGTGTATGCATATACTTACTCCACTCCAGGCAGACATTAAAACATAATCAATGTGTTGTTATCAACGAAATAAGATGTATGCGTATGTTATCCAACCATAAGATTGAAAATATCTTCATTTTTTATGATGACAAACATAGATACTATACAAGATAAAAGATATTAAATTGAGCACAACATTCTTATATAGATCACGGAATTATCTATGTAATGCTCAAGATATAGCGATTAAGCTCATATCTAGATGGAACACGCAGATATTTATTTGTTGGAAAGTTAATGGAAAGGTTTATCAAAAAATATATATAGCCCCAAAAACATTTTTGAGAAAATTTTGAGCTAGCCCTAAAGTTTGCCCAGTTTCATGAAACACACATGTTTGAAAGATTATGAACTCGCATGTCGTGCACACAATGCCGTAAGGTCCTTCTAAGCCATAGTGATCAATTTAAGCATCAAACCAAAACTAATTTCATAATAGTATGGATTGATCAGAAGTTACTTACGTACCTTGTGCATTCATTGTTGCTCTTTGTTTGGACTTAATGAAGTTTTCTTAGCATCAAAGGACAAATTAGAATATAGCCAATATGTTGTTATCATTAAAACAAGATGTAAGACTAGGTTATCCAACCATAAGGCTAGTATGCATCTATATAATATATAATAAGCGAAGCGAGAAAGACATTGATAGCTTCTTTGCGCGACACATCACACTACAACAAAACAGACTTTTAGCGACGGGGAAATCCGTCGCTAAAAGCCCAAAATCCGTCGCTAAAGGAATTAGCGACGGATTCACCGTCGCTAAAAATCCCTCGTATAAAAGCCCGTCACTAATAGTTTAGCGACGGCATTTTTAAATCCGTCGCTAAATATGTGATTTTTACCGACGGATTTATTTTTCATTAGCGACGGAATATCCGTCGCTAATTATATTTTTAAAATTTTAATTTATTTTCTTTTTTGTCCAATTAGCGACGGATTAAATAATTAGCGACGGAATATTCCGTCGCTAAATATTTAATTGAAAGGAATATTTTAGCGACGGAATAAATCCGTCGTCAAAAGTCAATATTTTTTTAAATTTTTTTTTTTATTTTTCAATTACCTAAACCTATACAGAAATACAATTCTAAACAACAATGCGCAATAAGCGAAATACAGAAAAAAATATATATAATCAATTATAAAAAACATTTATTATAAAAGATACTAATACATGTACAAGCCGGGAACCAGAGATAGCCAGTTAGGAGAGGGGAGAAGAGTACAACCCGGGCGCGGGGGGGGGAAGCTAGGAACGGGCACGGGAAGGGCTCATCAGGGGTTCCCGAGTCCCGGATCTGGATCCTGCTGAACCGGGGCCGGGACGGCTTGTCCAGCAGTGCCCTGCTCCCTCATCATCCGGCACACCACTGTAGCAATACGCTCGATATCCTCCTCGTGCAACTGAAGCCGAGGAGCCGGTGTCTGTGGAGGGGCAGCAGGGGGTGAGGACGCTCCTATCACGGCACGAGGAGTCGTGCTAGGCAGGCCGCGTATGCGGCCTTTCGGCCGATTCACGACCTCCGGCGTATCCAGCCATCGCTTCAACCCCCCAATACTCGCAGCCGTACTAGTGGACGCTGATGGCTGTCCGGACTGCTGCTCGGACCCCCTTAGCTGTTCATACGAGGCCTGCAAAAATAGTGGTTTAACGATATGTTATGGCATTAATTAACGAAACAGACATCGAGGATAGAAAGAAACAGATTAACTTAAATAAATTGACTCACATCGATCCGCCGGGCAATATCTGAAATATAGTCGCCCGCCTGGTGCGTCTCGTCCTTGTCCTTCTTCCGCACGTGCGTCTGAGTATAGGTCAGAGCTATGACCTCATCCTCCTCTAGATCCGGGTGCTCGACCGCGTTCATATGTCGGACGATGTCGTGTGGCACCGACCCCCCCGTGTGCGTCGGATCTCTGTTCTGTCTGTTCTCAGCCCCGCTCTTACTCTTGGCGTCCCAACCTGGATCCGCAGCCCACCGATCTATCATCTCCCCCCATACACGGTGAGATATCCAATGTGGGGGATATTTCGTCATGTCCGTCATCGGGGCACCCGCGGGCAGCGCCCTCTTCGCCCGGTCCCGTGCATCGTGGAGCCATCGGCGGTAATTCTTGCCGATATAGGCAAAGAAAGCCTGCTGCCTCAGTCCCTGCTGCTCAGGCGTATCAAATATGAACCCCTCCTGTAATGCATTCAATAACACAAATTAACAACATAAAACAAACTGTAATTTAACATTTACTAACGCTGAAAAAAATACTTCACCGTACCAGCCACTCCTCCCATAGGGCCTCCCTCGCAGCGGCATCCCATTCCTTCCAGTACAGGCGTGGCTCGAAGAATCGGCCCTTCACAAGAACGCCGATCTTCGTCCTCGCCATATTCTCCAGGATCCTGCCAAAGAAGTAATTAAATTAATTAATACAGTTCAAATATAAATTAACACCCAAAATTTTTAAACATAAGGCATGAGGTGATATTTTTAGTACTTACAGGCCCTCCTGCGTGAGCGTAACTCTCTGTTTACGCTGGGGGTCGATGCGTACCCCGCGTGTCGGACCACGGCCTCGTCGAGATCCTACAAAACACAGACATTAATACAGTTCTAAAATGGGGCTAGCGAAAATGTAGGAAACACCGTTATCAACTATACCTGAGGTAGAACCCACGGAAGATGGAGACGGCTGGGGCGACGGCGATGGCTGGGGCGACGGTGACGGCGACAGCTGGGGCTGGGCCCCCGATGGCTGTCCGCGATCACTCTGTGCCTCGTCATCAGTAGGCAATGACGAGGTGGGACTAACCGGGGAGGAAGCAGCTCGGCGTCCAGCCCGGCCACGAATAGCCCGTATCCTATCCATATCTGACTTCATATAGATTATATACAAAGACATTAACACGTGAAAAACAATAATTTGGCATAAATCATCATCGGCACTATATATATATATATATATGAACGGATGTGCAAAAACACATCGATAAACACCAAGTTCTAAAATGTTACTACATTTTTCCCGTGATGTTACAACATTACAAGTCAATCATTTTCAGTTTGCGAATCATCTTCATCACTATCCTCGTCGCCCTCTTCTTCGTGGGACTCGTCGTCCTCTTCATCTTCTAATTCATCCTCTTCATCAGTAGACTCGGTCACATCATCTCCAACACTTTCAACATCTTCCGCGTCATCATCTACGACTTCTTCTCCCACAAGAAGTGTTGTTGGAAGAGGAAGATCGTCCTCCTCGTTGTTGACCTCAACAGGGAACAAGACACGTGGTTGGTCGGCTTGAAAGGAGTCTAGCTCACTGTCATATGTCACGGGCAATTTCTTGGACTTGATAGTTGTATACCAATGAGATTTGGGATTGGCGACGTCCTCCGCGTAAAAGACTTGTACAGCTTGACTAGCAAACACAAAGGGCTCGTCTGATGCAAGTCTTGACTTGACATTGACATCTACAATCCCTTGAGAGCTAACACGGATTCCTCTGCTGCATGTGACATCGAACCACGTACACTTGAACATTACCAGGCGGTTTTGGGAACCCAGATATGTTAGCTCAACAATCTCATCTAACTCTCCGTAAAAATCCATGCAATTCTCGGCATAACAGTCGCCGTTGACCAAGACTCCACTGTTTTGGGTTTGTTTTGTTCGGTCATCATCTTTTACGTTAAACCTAAACCCGTTGATGATATAACCTCCGTAACAGGATGTTTGTTTGTTAGGGCCTTCGGCTAGTAATTTCAAGCAGGAGGCCACTGGTCTATCCATTGACTGAACCTATTGTAGATGACGGTAAACATTAAGGATAAATCAGTATACTAATTGGCCACAGAACTGTATATAACACATAATATAATTTCGTTATTAGGGAACAAGACACGATTATTAATTATAGCTGATTAGAGTTGATTAGGACTAATCAGGGTTATTTAGTCCTAATTAGGGTTTAATTGTGCCGAGTAGTGATGATTAGTCCTAATTAGGGCTAATTGGGCTTAATTGGGTTATGTTAGGGCTAATTAATGTTAATGAGGGATAGTTTCGGATGATTATAGCTGACTAGGGTTGATTAGGACTAATTAGAGTTATGTAGTCCTAATTAGGGTTTAATTATGCCGAGTAGTGATGATTAGTCCTAATTAGGGCTAATTAGGCTTAATTGGGTTATGTTAGGGCTAATTAATGTTAATGAGGGCTAGTTTCGGATAATTATAGCTAATTAGGGTTGATTATGACTAATTAGGGTTTAATTGTGCCGAGTAGTGATGATTAGTCCTAATTAGGGCTAATTAGGCTTAATTGGGTTATGTTAGGGCTAATTAATGTTAATGAGGGATAGTTTCGGATGATTATAGCTGACTAGGGTTGATTAGGACTAATTAGAGTTATGTAGTCCTAATTAGGGTTTAATTGTGCCGAGTAGTGATGATTAGTCCTAATTAGGGCTAATTAGGCTTAATTGGGTTATGTTAGGGCTAATTAATGTTAATGAGGACTAGTTTCGGATAATTATAGCTAATTAGGGTTGATTATGACTAATTAGGGTTTAATTGTGCCGAGTAGTGATGATTAGTCCTAATTAGGGCTAATTAGGCTTAATTGGGTTATGTTAGAGCTAATTAATGTTAGTGAGGGCTAGTTTCGAATAATTATAGCTAATTAGGATTGATTAGGACTAATTAGGGTTATTTAGTCCTAATTAGGGTTTTGATGGTGCCGAGTAGTGTTGATTAGTCCTAACTAGCGCTAATTAGGCGTAATTGAGTTATGTTAGTGCAAATTATGACTAATTAGGCTAACTACAATCAATATGCGCATAATTGGGTTCATTTGGGCTAATTTGAGGTAATTACAGCTAATTTGAATTTTATCAGGTTCTTAGGGTTAATTAAAACTAATTAGGCTCGTTAGAGCTAATTAGGGTTAATTGATTTACTAAAATATTGTTAATCAGGACTAATTAGGGCTAATTATAGCCAGCGCTGGAGCCACGATTAGATTCCAGGGGGTGCATGCTAAAAATGTCGCATTAACCTAACTAACCTAAATTTAATGCACATTCAACAACCTCAATTCCGACACCTCATATAGGGTGTCGATATGGTGTCCGATACGTTTCTGACACCTCCGGACACGTGTCAGACACATACCGACACGTGTCTGACACATACCGACACGTGTCCGACGCCTTTGGACATGTGTCCGACGCCTCCGGACACGTGTCCGATGCCCAGCGACACGCACCTCCGGACACATCGGCATACGTTAATTTGTTTTCTAAATGTCGGACACCGTCGATCAGACGTGGTGTCCGTGTCTGCGCTAACTAACAGGTATCTCAATCCAATTGGGTCCTATCCTCCGTCAACAATCTCAATTCTCAATTCTCAAATGCTCAATGCAATAAAAATTAACAAAAATCACACATTCAATCCAATTGGGTCCCATCCTCCGTCAATAATCTCAATATCTCAAATGCTCAATGCACAATTAACAATCTAAAATCATCAATTAACAACCTAAAATCATCAATTCATAATCGCAATTACTTCAAATGCACAGCTAATAACCTAAAATCATCGATCAATAATCACAATTATAAAACGCACAATTAACAACCTAAAATTATCAAACAAATGAGCAATGTTCAATTTTTTTTAAAAATGTTCAAAATTCACATATCCGATGCGCTTGAATTATTTCAATTTAGGGTTCGATTGTATTAGGGCATTCAATTTAGGGTTCAATTAGTTTCATTTAGGGTTTGGTTCGATTAGGGCATTCAATTTAGGGTTCAATTACTTCAATTTAGGTACAATTAGGGGGTTCTATTGATTCAATTTAGGGTTCGGTTGATTTGAGGCATTAAATTTAGGATTCAATTAGTTCAATTTAGGGTTCAATTAGGGGGTTCTATTGATTCAATTTAGGGTTCGGTTGATTTGAGGCATTCAATTTAGGGTTCAATTAGTTCAATTTAGGGTTCGGTTGGATTAGGGGGTTCAATTTGGGGTTCAATTAGGGTTCGGTTAGATTGGGGCAATCAATTTAGGGTTCGGTTTAGGGTTTAGGGCTTAGGGCTTAGGGCTTAGGGCTTAGGGCTTAGGGCTTAGGGCTTAGGGCTTAGGGCTTAGGGCTTAGGGCTTAGGGTTTAGGGTTTAGGGTTTAGGGTTTAGGGTAGTTAACTTCATCGTTATGTGCATGCTGCTGGCAAACAAATAATCAACGTCTGCTTTTGAGTATACTTCACCTAACTCTTTAAGACTCTCACAAATGTTGACAAACCCCTGACCACCTCTTAGTTCGTCTAGAATCTTGTATTATTCACATAACGATGAAGTTAACTATCTATATATCTTTGAGCGTGTGCATTGTGTTTATGCTGACCTGATTGCTTGCGGCCTTGCGAATGCTGAATGTACCCTTCCCCCTACCCCACCACGTGTGTGTCCAAATTAACTCTAGGGACGTGTCAAGACAGCATCAATTGAACGGTAATGGAAACAATATAAAGTGATCAGGTGAGCTGGGTTGCACTGTCAATGCTCGAGGTGAATTAACACTCCTATCCGACAGAAATTTTTGTCGAGTGACAGGTCTTGGATTATCAATCAATTACCCTAACCCGAACATACTCCTCGAGGTGAAAAGCCCTTCAGACTGGGGGCACAGCAACAGGAAGGCCGCGGAGCAATACAATGTCACGCATTACTGCAATTTTACCCGGCGTAAAAGCAAGTAAAGCCACGTAAAGAACAGATTGGTTTCAGATGGTAATGGTTTAATGGTAATGGTAATGGAAAATTGCATTTGAAAGCATAGAAAGTGCTTGAATTAAGGTTAGATGTAACATACTTGGGCTGATTTGAAGATGGGCGGCGCGGTTGTGGTGGCGGCGCAGCAGTGGTGGTGGCGGTCCTTCGGTTTTGAAGATGGGCGGCAGTGGCGGCGTCGGAGGCGGTGGCAGGATATATTCCGTCGGGGGCTAGGTTGCCGGGGATGGCGACGGAGGATAAATCGCCGGTGAGAGAGAGAGAGAGCAACGGGAGAAAGAAAAGAAGAAGGGGATCTGATCTATTTAAGGCAGTGCCCGACGGAAAATACCCGTCGGTAAAAGTCCGTCGGCAAAACCCTACTTTCACCGACGGGTATTTTTACCGACGGAATTATTCCGTTGTTAAATAGTTTTACCGACGGAACACACCCGTCGGTAAAAGTTCGTCGGCAAAACCCGACTTTCACCGACGGTTATTTTTACGGACGGAATTATTCCGTCGTTAAATAGTTTTACCGACGGACTTTACCCGACGGGTTTATTCCGTCGCTGAAAACACTTTTAGAGACGGAATTTTGTCCGTCGCTAAAAGTCCGTCGCTAATTCCCTTTTTTCTTGTAGTGTCATCGCTTCTTTATATGACACGTCATCATATTCTTATTTTAAAATTAATTAACTTCTATAAAAGTAAGTCTTTTTTAATTTAAAAGCAATTTTAATCATTCTAAAACTCAACCTAATCAACATACTAATCTATTAAGAGTTCTTTTTGATAATTATGTCCTTAAAATTCGAATAATAATTTTAATCATTCTAAAACTCTACATTATCATTATACTAACTTATTAGGAGTTAATATTGACTATTATATCTTTAAATCTACTATCTAATATGAATATAATAACTCATATATATAAAAAACGAAAATAATACTTTCGATTTAGAAGAAAAAAATTAATTTAAAAACTAATTCTAATCATTTTAAAACTCTACCTAATCAATATACTAATCTATTAAGACTTAATTTTGACAATTATGTCCTTAAAAGTGTTTTCTAATATAAAAATTAAAATTCATAGACCCAAAAAATGACTTATGAGATTTAGAATAAAAAACATGATCAATCATTCTAAACTTCTACCTAATCTATTAAGGCTTCTTTCTAACAACTATGTCCTTAAAATTCAAAACTAATTCTATTTATTCTAAAACTTAACCTTATATTTATATTAACTTATTAGGACTTAACATTGACAATTGTATCTTTAAAAGTACTCTATAATATAAATATAAAAATTCATATATGTAAGAAAACGAAAATAATACTGTTGATTTAGAAAAAAAAATGTTACAATTAAGATTAAACAACTTACGAGACTTAGGAAAAAAATGATCTAAACATAATTTTGATAGGTGCCTTTCAATTTAAATTTGATTAATTTTGCAAGAATAATAAGGGTTGTATAATTTAAAATTTAATTCTAAATATGTTAGAACTCAACTTAATCCATACACTAACTTATTATGACTTAATTTTAACTATTGTAATTTTAAATTTACTCTTTAATGTGAATATAAAAATTCATATATCAAAAAAAGATGAAAATAACATATTAGATCTGGAAGAGGGGAAAATGACGTTCTAATTAAGTCAAATGTTCTATATATAACACACACCCACACACACACATAAGATAGTCATCTTTAATAATGTGATATATAGATTTAATAAACGAATTATAAGTAAGTATTTATAAAATAAGACCTCACGACCACCAAACTGATTATATCCCATATTTAAGAATTTAGAAAACAAATCAAACTCTTTACTACGATTTATTGTTGAAAAATTCGTGGTATAATTGTCGCGATATTTGTAAACCTTATAAATATCAATTGTAAAGCATTTAAACTCTATGCTACAGACATATTTACGTATTAGGCTCTAATTTTGACTATTAAAACCTTGATTAGATTGTTATGCAATTCTTGTGTAATATTTGCATACGCATACATATTTGCTTTGGTTCCTTTGAACTGTAAGTTGAAACAAAAATGAGTAAATTGTGTTACAGAACTGCCTGATGATGTAAAAAAAAATTTTTAAAGAACGCAAAAATCTAGCCATGACATTGTAACACAATCTACTTATTATTCTTTAAACTTACAATTCAGAGGAACTAAAGCAAACATATATATTCTACTGGATATCATGTTTGTATCTTAATAAATTGGTAATATTTTTGAAGCAATGATTCATGAAAAAGATAAGATCGAAGCAATGACATTTACGATTCCAAAGATTAAGAACTCTTAACCTAACTTTTGAAGCTAAGAGGCTTGGTTTTAAGATGTTACATGTTGAACCACTAAAAGAGTTTAATAATAAGTTTTAACAAGTTACTTGAAACTTTTACAAATAAAGTATTAAAAAATTCTTACTAACAATTATAGTTTTAGTAAAAGTATAACATAATCTCTTTTTGTTTCTTGAATGTGGTATGCATTGATACACTTTTTGTAACTTTTAAAAATATTTTATTAATTTACTCGAACTAGATTCAGGATCCCAAATTATAATATCTAATAAATGAGGCGAGAAATTCAATTATAGCTCATGACACGTCTTTGCATTGTGTTTCTAATATAATAAGAGTTGTAAAAACTAAGCTGAAACATATTAATGTTACGAAAGATCTCCAAACATTACTTTGAACGGATTCTTAATTTTGCAATTAATTAAATCGACAAATATAGTAAACATTTAAAGAATAAGCCTTATGCAATTCGAAAAAACAATTCAAAAACATTCAAAATATTCTAACCAATATAGTAAATTATTATGACTTTATTTAAATATTATATATCGAAAGCTCTCTAGCATGAAATATTAACCTGCAAAACAAAAATTACTTTAAATATTTAATAAGAAAAAATAGGTACTATTTCAAATTCATATCTAAGTTTCCCGTAAATTCAAATATGAATATAACTAAATATGTTGGTTAAAAGTTGTTCCCAACCTATTCTGGTCGTACCCAAAGGCCCACTACGGTCCCACTTTGCATGACACGTCCGCACAAGCAACATACATTTTCAACGCTCACAACCGGTCAAAGCGTGCACGCTCAAGTCACGTGCACTTCTTACTTCTTCTACGCGACTTCGTCGCCAAGAAACTTATCATCGTGCGACGCCGCATCACGTTTCGACCGTCGCACTTCGCACATTGTCCGTCGCTGCGCCATGGCACTTGCCCAAGGAGGTTGGCCTTGGCCTCCCCCTTGGGGTCGGCCTCGGCCTTGGCCTTCCCCTTGGGGTCGGCCTCGGCCTTGGCCTTCCCCTTGGGGTCGGCCTCGGCCTCCCCCTTGTGGTCGGCCTCGGCCTTCCCCTAAGGGTTGGCCTTTGGCCTCTATCCTTAGCACCTTCACTTCTTTTCAAGAGGCCTTGCATCCTTCGCGACGCCCTTCGCCCGTCGTCCGGACATCAACCTCGCGACGCTCGTCGTGCATCACCTTACGGACGTTCGTACATCAACCTCGTGACGTCCGTCGTGCATCACCTTGCGGACGTTCGTACATCAACCTCGCGACGTCCGTCCTGCAACAACCTCCCGACGTCCGTTCGTACATCAACTTCACGACGTCCGTCATCCGTCGTCCATCAACTCCGCGACCCCCGTCGCCCGGACACAACTCCGCGACCCCCGTCGCCCGGACACAACTCCGCGACCCCGTCGCCCGGACACAACTCCGCGACCCCGTCGCCCGGACACAACTCCGCGACCCCGTCGCCCAGACACAACTCCACGACGCTCATCATCCGTCACCCGGACGTCGTCTCCGTGACCCCCGTCACCGACGTCCGGGCGTCACACTCCAACACTTCGCCGCGCCCATGCGCCGCGCCGCTGATACAGCCGTGCCCCCAGGCTCTCTGTCACACTACCGTGCCCCCGGCACCCTAAGCACTTTGTCGCGCCCATGCGCCACCATTGACACCAACGTGCCCCCGGCACCTTACTCACTTCATCGCGCCCATGCGCCACAATCATGTCATCATGCCCCCGGGCACCTTACTCACTTCATCGCGCCCATGCGCCGCAATCATGTCATCATGCCCCCGGGCACCACACTCATTCATCACACCATGCGCACCTTGCCTTGGTCATGGAACATGCTTCAACCCACTCTCCGGAGTGTACATCATCCGCGGGGATAGGCGACTCCTCCGGGACACTATCTCTGCCAGGGAGCTCTTCAACTCCCCTTCCGCCAGGTAGACGGCTCCTCCGGGATGCTACCTTGACATGCTCCGAGTGCTCCGGCATAAGGACTCACCCGCGGGGATAGGCGACTCCTCCGGGACACTATCTCTGCCAGGGAGCTCTTCAACTCCCCTTCCGCCAGGTAGACGGCTCCTCCGGGATGCTACCTCGGCCAGTCGGGTAGACGGCTCCTCCGGGATGCTACCTTGACATGCTCCGAGTGCTCCGGCATAAGGACTCACCCGCGGGGATAGGCGACTCCTCCGGGACACTATCTCTGCCAGGGAGCTCTTCAACTCCCCTTCCGCCAGGTAGACGGCTCCTCCGGGATGCTACCTCGGCCAGTCGGGTAGACGGCTCCTCCGGGATGCTACCTTGACATGCTCCGAGTGCTCCGGCACAAGGACTCACCCGCGGGGATAGGCGACTCCTCCGGGACACTATCTCTGCCAGGGAGCTCTTCAACTCCCCTTCCGCCAGGTAGACGGCTCCTCCGGGATGCTACCTCGGCCAGTCGGGTAGACGGCTCCTCCGGGATGCTACCTTGACATGCTCCGAGTGCTCCGGCATAAGGACTCACCCGCAGGGATAGGCGACTCCTCCGGGACACTATCTCTGCCAGGGAGCTCTTCAACTCCCCTTCCGCCAGGTAGACGGCTCCTCCGGGATGCTACCTTGGCCGGCCGGGTAGACGGCTCCTCCGGGATGCTACCTTGGCCTGCGGAATAGACGACTCCTCCGGGACACTATCTCTGCCAGGGAGCTCTTCAACTCCCCTTCCGCCAGGTAGACGGCTCCTCCGGGATGCTACCTTGGCCGGCCGGGTAGACGGCTCCTCCGGGATGCTACCTTGGCCTGCGGAATAGACGACTCCTCCGGGACACTATCTCCGTCAGGGTGCCTGCGTGACTGGCCTACGTGCTCCGGCACTGGGGGCTTGCGTCGGCACCCCTAGGGACTATGACCCCCGGGTCACTCCGAGACGGGAGCAGGTCTTCGGAGGGCATCGCGCCTAGTTCACCTGGCAGTTGGGCGTCGGGTCTTCCCCACCGCTGCCAGGCCTGTGGGACTCCGCAAGGGCTTGGATTGGAGGCTAGATCAAGGGGGTTCTCTGGCCACACCGATGCGGTGGGAGCCAGTCTTTCCAGACAGACAGAGCGACGCTGTGAGGAGCAGGCCGGTTGAATATGCGATCTGACAGTCCGTGGAGCACCGACACCCGTGGACCCCCGGCGACGTGTCACTCCCGGGGAGCGCCACGTGTCGGTTAATGACATCATCATCTCAATCTCTATAAATAGAGGTCTTGAGAATTCATAACAAAGGGAGAACATTTGGACATTTTCACTTTCTCACTCTAGAATTCTAGAGAGAGAAACATACAGTACCCTGACTCTGGACCTAAGCATCGGACTGTGACTGTCGTCGTGTATTCATCTCGCGCTATCGCCCTCGCAGCACTGCCACCCTCGAGTTCTGTCTGGGAAGCCCTTGGTCTCTGCCCTTGTTCCACCCTTGCTATGTCTCACATCAACATACTTGGAAGCTCACGCGGATTGCAGCCTTTGTGGCACCTCCACGTAAGCTCGAACCCACTTTCCTTGGCATCAAAAGTTTTGGTCAATAATTTTCTTACTCTAAGGTTTTGCGCTATCCTATTTTGTCACAATGGTTAACTGCATATTTACCATAATATGCAGATTCTATACGAGATAAATTAAATAAATAGTATAAATTTAAAACATTAATTATGTGAGCATTTCTTAAATTCAACTAATTTTATGTTGGAAAAGTTTTGAACCAATTTTTTTCTATGGTACTTTTATTGTGAGTAATTAAACTCTTAAGCATTCTAAATTCTATATTAGCATAATACCATTTATGATTTTATGTTAACTTTTATACTTTTGAATAGAATTACATATAAAATCTAAAAAGATATTAGTTATGTTGTGATGAATGTAAATTAAAACTTAGATTAAAAACCTTATTATCTCTGAAGAGAAATATTACTTAGTAAGCATGCTTATTGTATGCTTTGTGAAATCTTGGTTAAATTTTATTCAAAAATTTCCTTACTACGAGGTTTTTGAGCTATCCTATGTAGTCATGTTAGTTAAACTTTATATAATTACCTCATGCAGTGATTACTATATTCTCTGTATACTTTGTTGGTAGATTACATTTGCTTTTGAAAGTGGCACATCATCCTTACTTAATTAGTTTATGCTATAAACAAATATATGGACCAAATTCTTCTATATCAAAATTAAACTAATATGGAATTAACGTTATGTGTAATGCATTCAAGGTACAAATTATTTTTAAAAAGTTCTTAGAAAATAATAAAAATGTCTTGAGCAATAGCAAATTGATCTCAATATGTTCTCCGCATATATTTATCAGTAGAGAATTTACTTTTACTTTTACTTTTTTGTTTATTAAGTGAACTTTTAATTTTTGTTCATCTACATAATTACCAAATCTGAATTAAGAAATATGCACAAGGACATTGCTTAATGATATTTCACCATAAGGATTAATTTCTTTTATTACAAGAGAGTTCAAGACAAAAATTAAAGTAACCATCTTTGATGAAATAACCATAATAAAATTGTGCAATATATTTTATTATACATTTCAAAACTACTAAAATAAGTTAATAATAATAAACAGTCCCGTGCTTGGCACGGGATTCTGGGCAAGTACTAATAAACTCCTAAGCCATTCTTGTGTGGTACTAGTCAAGTCTAAGGTGATAAACTTTTCTTCCAACATTGAATTGGATATAGTTGTTTGCTTAATGGACTTCCAAGCTATAGCACCATCACATCACTTAAGGTGAACGTATAACCACTAGTAGCCTTGACGTTTGAGTCTATAGCCCAATTAGCGTCACTAAATCCTTCTGAAACACCTGAAAAACCAAAATAATGAGTCCCATAATTAATCATCCCTCTAAAATATCTAAATATCATTTCTATATCATGCCAATGTTGAGAACTCAGGCTACAAGTGTATCTGCTCAAATAGTCCATAAGATACTGCATAATCTATATCAGGTCTCGTACAATTAGAAAAATACATAAAAAGTCCAAGTACATGTGCATACTTACGATGAGCACACTTTCACCCACATATTTCCTAATCGACCATTATTTCAAAAGAAACATAACGAGGTTTCGTTCTAAAATAGTTAAATTTTTTAGGCAAGTGCTCCATATAATGTATTTGTGCCAAAACAATTCCATCATTATTTTTTATCAGTTTGATACCTAAAATCACATTTGCAGAACTTAAATCTTTCATATGAAAATTCTTAAACAAAAAGTTTATTTGTCGCTTTAATAACATGGATGTTAGTGCCAAAGATAAGAATATCATCAACATATAAACAAAGAATAACGCAAGCATGATGATAGGTTTTCACATAAACACATTTATCAAAATCAGTTATGATAAAGCCGTTAGGAAGAATAACTTTATCGATCTTTTCATGACTTTTTTGTATAGCTTGTTTTAATCCACAAATTATTTAACAAGTTTACAAACTTTTCTCTCTTAGCGACAAAACCTTCTTGTTGGTCCATATGAATTTTGTTGTCTAGTTCACCATCTAAAAATAAATGTTGTTTTTACATACATTATGTTTCTAACTTATAAAAGAAAGTAATAGCAATCAAAGTTCTTATGGTTTTTATGTGCGTTACAAGCGATTAAGTATCAAAGAAATATAGTCCTCCATTTGATTAAAGCCTTTGGTTATAGGCCTAGCTTTAAACTTTTCAATTGTTCCATCAATTCTTCCACTACAAGAAAAACAACTTTTAGCGACGGATTTTTTCGTCGCTAAAAGTCCGTTGGTGAAAACCCCGTCGCTAAAAGATTAGCGACGGAAATACCGAATCCGTTGGTAAAAGTTGTATCTTTACCAAAGGATTAAATTATTTTTAGCGACGGAGTATTCCGTCGCTAAAAGTATTTTCATTTCTTTGTATTTTCTTAAAAATTAATTAAAAATACTTTTAGTGACAGTATATCCGTCGCTAAAAGTCCGCTGGTTAAAATACAAAATTTTGTTAAAAAAATTTAATATCCAAAGCTACTTCTTGTAATTCAACTTAGACAAACATTCAAATCCACACAAAAAGCAACTAATAGCAATTTTTATTTTGAAATATATATATATATTTTAAGTATTTCAATTCAATCAAACAATCCACATTTATAATTTAACCCAAATCGTCCTACAAATGTCACACAACTTTTATATAATACAACCTAGGTGATAAAATGAATTACAAGGCACAAATTATACATGTTAAGCGAGAGTAGAGAAGCCTCAAGTGACAACGTTGCATAGCTGAACTTCTATTATTGTCAAGTTCCACACCGAAAGAACATCCACATCTATGCTTAAGAGTTATGGCCACACCAACACCTGCCAATAACAAACCTGGGAAGAATTAACAAATAAACAACCATACTTAAGGTAACAGGATCAATGGTAAAATGCATATTAAACAAAATTCATTTGCAAGATCACTTGAAATCTATAAGAAAAATTCAGCTCTTAACAAAATGAACTGTTGAAAGTATAATCTCAACAATCTCAACAACCTAATACAATGACTATTTACTATGAAATCTAGAAGGAAGAACAAGTCCAAACCTATGCATAACCTATGAACACTTCACCAACTGAACCAAGACAGACTATGAATCCATTACAAAAGCCAAAGTGATACTTCGCCCCTTCAACCACATTAACACACGAGATGCTCAAGTACAACCATCACTAACTTCACCTTTCTTTCCAGGAGTCCATAATTACATATAGAAAAAATACAGCTAAAAGGCACAAAGGACTAACCAAAATATAATCTTGATCAAGTATTTGTCTGAGGTTTACCTGCCACTAAAGATGCAAGAATGACTCTGAGAATTGGATTTAAGCTGGGGGAATGAGTAATGGTACCTGCCACTATCTTATGAGTTATTGATGGTGAAAGTCATTGTGAGTTCTTGTATTTTGATTCATACTTAATGTTGACATTTAGGAGCATTTTGATGTGCATTATTTGAATTCAAGTGGCAGCCTTTTGTTTCTTGATGCATTTATTACATTTCTATGAATCTTCATAAAATGCAATACTGTGTCAAGTTACTCAAAGAAGAAAAGTTTAGGGCTCTACACTGCATTATAACTTGTTTGTAGTTTTACCCCTGGTCATTTGTGATTCTGTGCTCAGATGATTGCGTATGGTCAAAAGCATATTTCAATTTCACAAGCAAGTCATTATGTGCTCATACAAATTCCGTAAGCAGATTTAAGATCGGAGCTAGTAACATGCTTAGATGATAAATGCAGTTTGTGAACACTAGCTGCAATACACATGTGAAGCGCGACCAAAATGCAAAAGCATATTTGTACTATCTAAGAAAGCAGGTTAATGACATTGGTGTAAAATTTTACATTAGACCATTAAACAATATGAACACCCTGATCTGACTTCTCGTTAGAAAAATGATAGAGAGATGTAAAAGTTAAGGTTTTTCTAGAATCACCTGCTAAAATCCGTAGCCAGCGGCAGTGGCTCGCGATGGCCGATGACAATAAAGTCGCGCGGTATGGCGGCGATGCAGCAGAGGAGGTGGGTGCGTAGGGGTTGTCGCAGCGTGCAGCAGAAGGGTTGGGGGTGGTTGTGGGGGCGTAGGAGGTGGGCGCCAAGGATGAGATGCCGAGCGGTAGAGACGGCCAGGTGGGGGTGGGGGTGCGGCAGGATAGGGGCGTGGAATTGGGGGTTGGGGGGAATTGGGGACAGACAAAGAGAGAGGAGAGAGAGAGAGAGAGAGAGAAATAAGGGGGAAGGGTGTGAGCGGCGGGGAGAAAAGAAAGAGAAGGGTAGGGTTTTCTTCAGTTTAATAACTTTTACCGACGGAAAATTCCGTCACTAAAATCTCCTTATTCCGTCGGTAAATGGTTTTTCCCGACGGACTTTTAGCGACGGAATATCCGTCGTTAAAATTGACTTTTAGCGACGGACTTACTTCCGTCGCTAAAAGTCCGTCGGTAAAAGCTCTTTTTCTTGTCTTGTTCGTTTGAACCAATTGTCTTACTACCAAGTGAAAGATTAAAAGGAAACTAAGTATTATTAGACATGATAGAGTTCTTTTTCACTATCTATTGACTCTATCAAAAGGGATCATCCAAGGAGGTCAAAGCTTCACTATAGGTCTTAGGATCACTTTTCATGAGAAATGTATGAAAGTCATCACGAAAATCCTTTTCAATCCTTCCTCTTTTGCTTTTTCCAAGTTCTAGTTGATCTTGAGGTTGCAAATAAGAACTAACTTTTTGAACACTCACTAAGGTTTTCCTCTTTTTAAAAATGTGTAAGGTGTTTTTTTTCTAAAGTGCCTATAAGTTCACAATGTGACAGATAGAAAATAGTTTCCCTCCACAAAATTGTTAAGCAAAACTTAAGAAGCTAACATAGCATTTAACCAAATTTAGAACCACGTGGTAACGAGGGGGTGCTAATGTACCCCCTGAACTTAAAAAAAAAAAAAAAAAATTTTCACCTGATCTTTCTCTCTGCCCGACTCTCTCTCCAACCACCATCGCCTCACTCTCTGGCCTCTGCCCTACTCTCTCAGACTCTCACCGACGGGCGACGACCGGAAGGTGACACAACCATGGCTTCTCTCTCTGGCCTCAGCTCAGACTGTCTTTCTTTCCCTCGAATCAAGACAGCCGCGAGATGAGAGAGGATACCGACCTTCTTGTTCCAGATCTGACAGAAAACGGCGACGGCGAGGCGTGCGACAGGTCTTGTTACCGGCGACGACGAAGATACACTTCACGTCATTAGATTCTGGTAGGCATACTGATTAGTGATACTACTGATTTTCTGTTGTTTGATACTTTGATTGTTATAGATTTAGGGTTACATGCACTTGTTCAATTGTTCTGATTGGCTTCTAATTTCTATCAGATGATAAAGCCCCATATGCAGTTAATTATCTCTTGTGGTTATGACAGCCTATTTTGATTTAATGGCTTAAATCTATAAGGAGTCATCCGCCTTTTGAATTTGATATGCACATTTGCAGATTTGCTCCCTCCTAATTGATTTGCTTTCTTAATTGCTTACCTAATTTGCTTTCCTAATTCCTAATTTTCTACGTAAACAACTCCTAATTGCATAAATCTATGTTTTTTTTATGCTTGATCTTGAGCTTGTTTGGTTATTTAGTTTCAAAATTGGGATGTTGAAATGTACTATTGTGTTGGAATGTGATGTGTTGAGATTGGGAGGTTGATCTTCGGAATGGTGACGTCATACAAGTTAACATTACGTACGAATTCAAGAAGTAAAGACACTTAAAGGGCAAGGCTTTTAGGGTTAGGAAGCGAGAAGAAGAGTGAAGGTCGCCCCTATTAAGTAAGTTCAAAGAATGGCTTGAGTGAAAGCTGGAGTGGCACAAGACAGATTGAAAGCAAAGGGAAGGGAGAAGAAACTTCCTCTTTGGCTTTGAAGCTAGATTTGATCATGTGGCATGAGCTTCTGCCCCACGGGATTAGGTTTATACCAGTTTCAATAGGTTTTGTACTGATTAGGTTTATACCATTTCTAGTCTTATTTCAGGATGCACTGAAGGTTTATGCATCTTTCTGGTAAATTTATTCAAGAAAATTTATGTGGTTGGAGTATCTGTTTGGGGTGCACCAAAGAAGTGAAACAACAGAGACATGATGCGTTCATATCAACCTAGTATTAACCTTTCTGAAGAAGCCAGCTTGTGTATATGATGAGTACTTCTATGTATGTTCAAATTAAATGCTGTAAACCTGTTTTATTACCAGTTAAATAACTTGTAAAAACCATTGTTTATCTGGTGCTACTCTTTCAAATGGCTAGTAGTTGTCATTTATGTGGAGAAAGATGGGCGGATAGGTATACTAATGACTGCAAGAAGTGGAACACCCGGCTTGCAGTGGAGAGATATCATGAAGAGATCCTTGGAGGAAAAGGAATGTACATGTTTTTAATGCAGTTCTATGTCGTTGAGGAGTCATGCGGAAAGTCGTTTGTTTCTCTGAAATTGGAGTCTTAGCAGTCTCGGACGCTGTTGCTGTTTGGGGTTTCTGGGATGGCAGGGATGTCAATTTTAGACCGAACATTTCTGTGGCAATTTTAGGTGCGTCTAGTGTAGGGGTCCTTGTCTTTTCTGATGACTATTAGTACCGTTTGCTGCATTGAGAAAAAAAAGTTGAAAGAGAGCTTGGTTTGCTACATTGAGAAAAATGTCTTCAAAATTATTGGGAATGAGCCTATCATCAAGCGCTACCAATCTTTGGGCCTCATCGAGTAGTAATCTAGTGCTTTCTTTGTAAACACTTAAATGTCTATTTTGTATTCTTTTTTTTTTTTCTGTTGTAAAGAGTCTTTAGTGTCTCTCATGAAACTTAATAGGATCTTTTGGATACTATTTAGTATGTTTTTTTTGTGTATTATCGGAACGTGCAATCATTTTACCTATAAAAAAATTTGGTGATTTCGATATATTTTTTGCACCCCCTGGAGTGAAATCCTGGTTCCGCCACTACCCACCTACCTGCAGCACCACCAAGTCGTCACCTATGACTATTAACAGAGGATCGAGGGTAGGTTTGAAGGGGCCAAAGGTGATGGTTAATGGTGGTGGCAGCGGGGCTGGGGATAGGGGAAAGAAAGGGGGCTCTCAATAATGGATGTGCCGAGGTGGCAATGGGGAGGAAGGGTGGGTGGCGGTCGATTAATGGCGGAGGTGGAGGGAGCCAAGGCACTCACTCCATTGACGTCGGTTAGGGTGGGGGAGGGAGGAGAGAAATTGATCTAGGGTTTTCTTTCTTTTCCTTTTCACACACTGGCATTTTAGTGAAAGTTAGGAGCACTTTTGGAGTTTGACGTCCAAATTTATCTGGATGTAGTTATTGACAAATGACGGGGTTAATTTACAAAATTGATACCCGAAGAAGTCAACTCGCAAACTTTAAATAGACGTGAGGGGTCATTTGCAGTTTTCCATTATCTCCATTTGTTTTTCACGATGTTTTTCTTCAATAGTTAGAGACATGAATAATTCATATCGAGAAAATCATCCGATGTCATTTCAACATCCTAGCAAGTTAAACCAAGAAGGCGGCAACAATCACGGAAGTAACAACGAAAGAATCACTCAACTCCATTCCTTTCTTTTAGATGATAAAAAATGTTTTCGACGAAAGAATCACTCCGCTCCATTCCTTTTCCCTTTAGATGATAAAGAATATCCCCGAACACATGAGTCTGGTCTTGCATAATTTTTCTATCATGCAACCATTTGAAAATCTAAAAATTGTTCAACATAGTCTCTACTTAAACCTGCATTTTTAGACCCATACAATTCAATTGAAGATTAGTAGTGCAAAAAGTATTATAAACTGCAGTAGATAACGCACTTGAAATTCTACCATGACACAAGTAATCTCTTTCATAAAGTCATCATCAAATTTCAACTTGCTAATACTTTATTTGAACACTTTTTTCAGCAATTGTTTTTTCCTTTTTTAACCAATACATTGTGAATAAAACTGGTAAAGGCCTAGGATCTCATCCATTGTTGCCAAACATCTGAAAAATTTTCGTTAAGCTTCTCAAATTTACAAGAACTTTGACTCTTTAAATGCCATTTTTCTAAAAAAAGATGCAAATTAGTTCAACCCTGCGTATCTTCTTCTAGATTGTAGTTGCTAATATGACAGTAGGATTTTTGGCAAACTAAATAACCAAAACAGCTAGAATTAACAGTAAACCAACTCAAGTAATTAACATTGATCGAGGAAAAAGTTTATTAGAGTTTGGGAGTCGGTCGAGAAATGCGAAACACACGTTTCCTTTGAAGAAGATGAGGCCCAAAATATGCATTTCGTTAATGGTGTTCCACTCTAAAAATACAGCAACGATCCAAAGAGTTCTGGAGCAGCAAAAATCCCTCTCAAACCATAATTTATCCATACACTCTAAGAAAATATCTAAAATTGTACGTGCATTTGTAAATGGAAAGAGAGATGGAAGACGATCAATGATCTAAAGTCTATCTACTAACATTTGGAAGTCGCATATTATGAAGTAATTAACATGGTGGGCTTGCACTAGCGTATGCAATCTACTCGTGCTTCTTTCTCTAATATCATCATGCTAGATGCATGGCAGATGTCTCTGCGTTAGGCATGGATTGGCCCCATTCGCATACACCAATACGGCGATACTATATTGGGTTCTCATGTGGACATAATATGTGTACTAAATCAGTCTACGGGGACTTCGTGCTTATAGTAGTCCTCCTTTCATGCTTATAAATTATAGTACTTGCCTTTTGTGAAGTTGCGAATAGCTTATATGTGATGCCGTCCTAATGGTTAGTGCATTATGAAGACACTTCACTAGAAAGACACTGGTGTTAACATGCGTAGTTTGGTGTAAACTAGCCATAGGACAAGAAGCTAATTATACATAAGGAAGCCGACTGGGGAGGTAAGCACTCTTGGTAGCAGATTAGCATGAGTAGTGGTATGTGTGTGATGTTATAGCTCCATGATTGTAAAGAACTTTGTTTGGCAATATAATTCACTTTTCACCCAAAAAAAATAAAAATAAAAAACCCCCACTCTTGAAACTATTTTACACATTTATTTAAAGAATCCACAGCATACTCTTTGTTGTAACCTATGGTTGAATTGTGACAGTACCAATATAGATAAAAATTGCTCTACCGGCTGAAATTGCGCCCGCGTCAAAGTTATTGTATTCATAATCCCTCCTCATCCGTCAATGGCGTCAAATGTCGCTGCAAAATCTTGAAAAGCATCGCCATTATTGAGTTTCAACGGGTCACTTAAAAAATATCACCAAAAATAAGGTGAATTGTAATGGATGACAACAGCAGCGTTCTATTGTCATGTGAACATATTTGTTTATAAACTCCACTAGCTGGAGCATGATCTCCTATTATACGAAGGGTCTTAATGTGGACAAAGGATGATGACTACAGCCTACAGGTCAAAAAGAATCACTTCATATGACATGCAACCAGCTAAACCATATGGCGTGACTACTATCAAACTGATGGCCTCACAAAAGAAAATGATTGATTGGTAGGTTTTTTATTCTGATTTTAAGTGAAGATTAGTATTAGGATATGCTAACCTTGTTTTAAAATCTGTTTTATTAAGATATGCTAACCTTGTTTGAGAATCTTTTTATTTCTTAAGGATATGCTAATCTTGTTTTAAAGTCTTGTTTATGCTGATTAGATGCCAGTTCCACGTTTAGTTGCCTACATCCACCCTAGAAAAAGAGTGATTTCAGTTTTGTGTTTCCCAATCAATATGGATATGATTCCAACTTCCAAGACCCATCAGGTTCCCCGGCTGAGATGGGCTGCCAGAAAGTAGTTGAATCTGGAACTATTTGAAATTTGGGCTTTTGCCCCTTCTAATGCTACCACCCAACTGAGCTGTCGATTTCCGACTTTAGGCTTTGGGCTTATACTCGTATGCAATAAGAAATGAGTATCAACATGAATTCAAATTATTTATTAAGGCTCGCTATTAAGGTTTCAATGGCAAATAAACATACTGATATCAATTCATTACTCAGAGTTCAATAATAGCCATGAACAAATTGAAAGAATAACTACGAACCAAGTTGATAAATTTAAGGGTCGGATAGAAAATCTCTTACCTGGATCCGAAGCAAAACTATCCTAACCGGAAAGTTATCTGCATTAACCTAAACGGAATAATTATTTTAAATAGTCCGAACAGATTTTGGAAATCTCAAACTTGAGCAAAATATAAAAAAATATGAAACAATTTTAGAAATTTTGAAATTTCTCAGAAATTCTATAATTGATATATCATCATGACTGGAAAAATTATGGCCAGAGGCCACCCTATGCGTCACCCACACGCCGATGCATTGGTTACTGTTCATTATCTTCCAGATCGGGCAAAAACCCTAATATCTACGGTGTTTTTTTTATATCTCATTTTGCTTCATTTTTTCTCGTTTTTCTTGCTCTAGTTTCTTCCTCTAACACCCTAATACATTCTGTAACAACAATATAAGATCCACGGTCGAATTCGCGGAGTTTTACGTGAAAAAAATGTGTAAATATATGTATATATACACGTGAATATATACATATATATACATTGAAATGGTACTGTTTAAGGGGTTACTACCTTATGAAATCCTCCTCTGAAGCACGATCTTTGATCCCCCCAACTCTTCATTCGACCCAATCTCCCTCTTCTCTCCCTCTCTTCCACTTTCTCTCTCTTCTTTTCTCTCTCTACTCTCTCCCTTGTTTTGTAACTGAAGAATATGGGTTGGGGGGGGGGGGGGGGGGGAGTTCATGGGAGTGGTGTGGAGATTGCCGAAATGGTAACCGGCTGCTCCAAAATTCATTCAAGACCCAAAATGGCATTTTACCAAAAAAAAACCCGCAACTTTTGACAATTTGCAAATTTCACCCAACAATATTCAGATTTTGACGAAAATACCCAAACGTGTTTACCATCATATTATGGGATTTTTTAGCAAGGTGTTACCCCCCCCACCCCACACCCACACACACACACACTGAACACATACTAACATACACTACACCACACAACATACACACACATGCTGAAAACACACACTCACGACATAATACACACACAAAAACACACTATAGAGAAAAAAAATTCCTTTTAGAAATTCACAATTTCATCCTCTCTCTCTCTCTCTCTCACAGACAAACATACTGAACACACACTAACATACACGACATACGCACACGCTGAAAACACACACCCACGACATAATACACACGCATGCGCGCACACACACGCACACACAAATTCACTAGAGAGAAGAATTACCTTTAACAAATTCACAATTACGTCCTCTCTCTCTCTCTCTCTCTCTACCCACCCCCCATTTCCCTCCTACTGAAGATCTTGTTTTTGCTCCTTTTTTTTTTCTTCGTCTCTTTTAAAATTTTATCTCTTATTTTTATATTTAAATTACATTATTTCACCACCCAAAAAGTAGGAGGTGGCCATCTATTAAGACAATCTTTCTAAAAAATTTATACATGTCATGCCTATTTTTTATAATTAAAAAATAGTCCCAAACACTTTCCATATTTACAAACTAACCCCAATTGGATTCCAAAACCAATTTTAATCTTTCATACTACACCTATTCCCGATTATTGCTAAAAGTTATCGCCCTTTTATTTTTCCAACCAACAGACAATTATTTCGGGCATCTCTGAAAAGTACAGGGTGTTACAAAGATTTTACACTATCAACTCAAAAGAGACGTTTTTCAAATGTAATTGAACAAAAAGTTCTCCTGTTAGAGAGCTTTTGTTAATTGTTTCCCACTTCACAAGGATTACTGTTATCACCAAGTAAGTCTTACCAGGCTAAAATTTTCTGCACTAACCAGGTTCCTAATGCTGTGGTAAGCGTATAATTATTTGCAATCGGTGCCTCAACCTATCAACAAAGGTATTATCACACATAGTTTGTTCTTCCGTTCGAACTTAATAACTTAACACGATTAATTTCTTTTTTAGTGCTACTTTTAAAATAGGAGTGGAGTAAAAAACATCATTTGCCAAATAAAAAAGTGACTGGGCCCATACTATTTGTGTTCCTTTTCTAGGGTTCGGAAGTGGCTCAACCTGTAAGTCATTCATGCAAATACATATTCGTTACAATCTTGTGCTATCCACACGTTTATAACAAAAATAGTTAGAAAGAAATATAAACATTTATTATTGGTAACTTTCTCTATGACTTCCTCTGATTATTTTTCCTTTTCTGGATTATGCTGTGTACTCTTAGAGTAAGAAATATATAGTCATTGTTGTTGCAAGTTCATTTGACATCAAAAGTACAAATAGAAACTTAATAAAGCAATTAGGTGTCACGCAATATGCATAACTTTACCGTCCTCTCTCTTTGCGCTTGAAAATTATTAGCTCTTGACATTTGATAATCTTTACAAAGTTTATCTTTGACGAAGGAAACTCATGTTAGCAAACGAAATGAAAAATGACTTTGTTTATACTTTTCTTGGGCATCAAACATATGAGTAACAATATATTCGTTTATAAATTTGTGTGGACGAAGTTTATGGCTTTACAGAATATTGATGACTTAATTACACTCGACTTACGAGGTTTCCATTTATTACACACAGCTTCGCCTATCTATTGGAACTGCACTAAACCACACTTTTTTTGTTTTGAATTTGCAAAGTTTAACATAGTTAATTAAAAGACGTTAATACCCGTGTTAACAAAATAAAATAACCCAAGCAGCCCGCCACATCACAGACCACTCTCCACCGCCACTTCCCCGACTATTGCACAACAGATAATCACCACCACTTCCATAACAGACCCCGCCACCATCCTAGAATAACAAAACCGTTAATCCCCTACCACTGCCACCTCTCCCATCATGGCCGAATCCCGAAAACCAACCACCACCGCGTCTTAGATCTCACACCATTAACATAGACCCCACCATTTCTTACACCCACCACCACCAGAACTAGAAGGCTCTCATTATTCTCAACAAAACACTAGGAATTATGTTGTGATCCTTGCATTTAAAGATATGTGGGTGTAGGTGTATGTCCGCACACCCTTGTGTGTGTGGCAGGTAGGGGGAGGTAAGAGGCATATGTTGGCGGTGATATTAGTTGCAGCAGGCGGCAGTGGGGAGTTTGATGATGGCGTGATGCCAGATACATCAAGTGGCGATGGGTTTTATTGATCGTGGGTTTAGGTCTGTGCTATATATGTGTTTGAGTAGGTAAGGGGCATATGACGGTGGTGATAGCAGCGGCAGTAGGCGATGGTGAGGAGCTTGAAAATGGCGGTGATAGTAGCGGCAATAGGCGATGGTGGGGAGCCTGCGGATGGTGGTCATAACAGTGGCTACAGACAGTGCTGAATTTTACACATCGTGGGTTCAAGTTGGCGGTTGTGGGTTTGGGTCTGCACGACATACAAAAATGGTGATAACACCAGCGTCAGGCGGTTGTAAGGAGCTTGAGGACACCGGTTGGTAGTGCTGATCATGGGTTTAGGTTGGTGGTTCTGAGTTTGGGTCTATTTGTGCGTGCGTACCTGTGTGTGAGTAAGGGTCATAAGACCCTAGTGAGAATAGCGGCGCCAGGGAGCTTGAGGACCGTGGTGGGTGGCAAAGATATATGGATCCAGATCGTCTGCAGTTGCTAGGGTTACAGCAGGGGTGCTGTAACCCAGCAATAGCCGTTGGATCAAGTTAAGTCGGAGGGAAAGGCTCAGATTAAGCCACGTCCGCGGACACATTAAAGGCTCTCATTTACTCTGGCGACACTCTCTCTCTCTCTCTCCAAACCAACGTCTCTCTCCAGCTCCTTCTGCCGGCGCCAAAACCAGCTCCAGCTTCTGGCGATGACACGGCGACGGCGCATCCGGTGGTGAACCGTCCGGAAACGCGAACCCACGTTCCACCTTCCGGCGAAACGACGACGCCGGAACCAACGATCCAACAATCTGAAATCGTGGACCAAGGACGGCGACGACGCCGGCGCCTCCAGGGGACCATTCACTCTCTCAGATTCACAATTCCTTCGGCCGGCGGCAGAAGCCCCTACACCTCCCGGCGACGGCACGTCCGGTGGTGAAACTTCCGGCAACGTTCTGTAATTCGCGATTTCAGTACTCTAGCCCTTTGAATCTATCACCGGTACGTTCCTCTATAATTCCATCTCTGTTCTCCATTTTCTTTTTTTTGGTCAAAGGTCCTTGTATTCATTAAGCTCAAACGATCATTTACAAACTGTAATTGAAATGACATACTATATACAATTGTCACTACATATTCATTGTCCTTAGTATGTTCCTGTCCAACCCCCAAGCTTGGCATATAGCATGATTATGAGCTGTAGCAGGTGCCATACTCTTTCTGGTTGTTCCTTGTAGCTGTTGGGTTTGTGTTCCTGCTTGTGAGGACTTTTCTTCATCTCCCCCATTTTCCAAGTACTGAACATCAGCTAGAATAGAAAAACTCTTTCCAGTGGTGAGCCCAGGCATATTCATTTGAGTGCTTGTATTAGGCCTTTGTGCCACATTTTCCACAGTACTATTGATATTCTGTTTGAGTACCTCATTTTCCATAACAATATTATTTTCCATCTCCTGCTGTGAGTTAACTTTTGGTTTCCATACATTCTGAGCTTGAGGTTTTGTGTAGCAATTCTCTACTTCATGTCCAAACAACTTGCAATAGGAACATTTGGTTGGTTTCCATTCATATTCCACTATCTGAAACAAAATTTCGTGCCCTGGCCCTTTTAGAGGAATTGTACTAGGTAACTCTTGCCCAATTGTGACCTCCACACAGATTCTTGCATAGCCTAAACGTTCCTTCAGAGCTGTCATTTGATCCATAAACAAAGGTTTCCCCACTGTACTTACCATTTTGCTGATCATCTTAGATGACCAAAATTGCAATGGTAGATTAGGTAATTTTATCCATATAGGAACTTCATTTAGATCTTCTTTCTCAAGAGACATGGATGCATTCCAGGACGGAACGATGACAGGTTTATTATCAAAAAACCAAGGCCCTTTCTCCATTACTTGCTCCTTTGCGAATTCTGTATCACGTTCTCCATTTTCAATACCAACAATTGCTCAAAACAAATCCATACCTTCCACATAAAACAAACATCTATCCCAGTTGAGTCTAAAGCCTGTGGTGATCAAGTACACCAAGTGGACTCTCGTCTCACCTTGAATCTGTTCATGCATGCTTCAACGTGACACATTTACTACACAAGTTGCCAATTTCCATGAACACAGCAGTAGAGCTACGAAGTTGAAAACCAGCCCCATAGATACACCAGTACTGATAGGTCTGCTCCCTCTGCCTACAATGCATCAAATACTATAAGAGCATGAGTTTGCCAATCCATGTTGAAATGCTCTCACCGACCTTTGGAGTAGTTACTATTTGTTAGGTGTTACGTGTAGGCTTTTCATCTTTTGGGGCATTGAAAAGGTGCCAAATGTCTCCCCACTTAGGCCCCATAATCTAATTATTGAGCTTCGGGTTTTCATTCTTATTCAAAGTCAATTGCACGTATACGCATTCTTAAGAAGATCTGGCTGACCAATTAGTTAATCAAAGATGTCATAATGAGCTGCGAGCCAACCATAACACAACGAGCACGATGCATTAAACTAGTCTTTAGTCTTGAATAAGAGTCATTAGCTCTTAACAACAACTGACCGCTGCGTCTCTTCGAATAGATTTGTTCTAGTTTCGCAAAGCTAGCACATGAGCTACTACATCACTTGACTTTTGACTTGGAGGCAGAATCAAATCTACGTGAGTTCCTAGCATGCATCTCTAGTCTCATTCATATCATCGGTCATCCCACGAAATGTACTCTTCCCGTTCCACTTTGAGGGCAGGTTTGAACTCCTTAAGTTCGTGAGGACAGTTCATGAAGCTGGCCGATATTTGCATCTAAGAATAGGTCCATATGTTTGTGCTGAATGGAACTATGGGTCAATTTTCCTTATTTACCTCCTTTTATTATGCAGCTACATTTTCCCGTCTTCCCTGAGATTGTTATTCATCAAGTTAACAGCATTTCACTTGAAGTCCGAGCTGAAAACTAATCTTAACTTACCTAGCCTAATCATATTCAACCCTCCCAACTCAAGGACCATCTATGGTGTCCCCAAATACTGGAACTAAGGACACAGGAGAGTAGGTCCCTTTATCTTATTTTCATTTTTCTGTCTTTTGGGGCATGTGGTTTCAGTCCTAAGCCCCGCACGGTACTACCATTTCAAGTAGCATGAAGTTCTTTGACAGTAGGATTTTCGTCATAGAAAGAACAGCTGTGACTTGGTCATTTTGACGAGGAAGCTTCCCTGTTGTGCTGTAATCGCCAAACTTTCTGGATTGATGTAGAGTGTATAAAAGAACATATTGCTATGCTTAGATAAGTTGTGAGGCGTGCCTCCAAAAAATCGTAGTTGGGATTAAATTATTGATGGTGTTGTTTCCTCTTCCTTGGACTAAAAATGTAAGTGTTCCATTTTTTACATTTGTAGTTGTCTTTTGGGTGTAAACATGTAATTTATTCATCTCTTCATCTTCATGTTTTTTCATTGTAGGCCGGCTTAGATGATAATTTGGTCTCAAGTTTATCACAAGGTTCAAATCGTATCCAATCGAACGACGAAAGAGTATTGAAGATTTCAACGTGCTTTCGAGTCAAGTCTCAACGTCACTTGGAAGCTACATTTTCAAATGAAAGTCGTTCATGATAGGACCTATCTAGCATTTCTTATTTTGAAACTCTTGCATGCCTAAACTATGGATAATTATTTGGTGTCAACGGTTACGAAATTATTGCATGTCTAAATATGAGAAATGCCTTGTTTTTGAACATTACATTATCTTCAAGTATTTTTGAATGTATGCTTGAACAGTACATTATCCTACTTTCAAGCCAAGCTTATGTGCAATACCACATGAATGCTCCATTTCATAGAAGATATGAGAAGACCTCTTCAACTCTGCCAGAATGACTGTATACATTGAGAGGCTCCGACATATGCTTGCCATGTTGCTTAGATTGATGTTGAGACCAGTAAGCATGGGCACACAAGACCCTGTCCAAAAGATCCTGAGGCACCGGCTCTCCCCTTCGTTGCTGGGGGGCAATGCTTGCTGTGTGGACCAATGTTTTCCAATTATCCTGTATAAAGGCAACAAAAAAATATTAGCTGCCACAGATGTATTCAAGACTATCATCCATACCAGAGAAAAAGCTAAGCTAATCCAAACCACTCCATGTGTCGGGTATATGCTTGCCCATGCAGCTACTCAGAGCATATGCACATCACAAATAAGAAAAAGTAAAGCACATTTACACCAAGAATTAATGAATTCTGAAGTGAGGAAAGCTGCGTTGTATGCAACCAATGAGAGTTTCCCTACCAAGCCCATGCTTTGAAAATCCCCTTATCATGCACATCCAAGTTAGAAGATACATTTTACTAGTCCCATTAAAAACTTGTTTTGCGCAATCTATTTACCCACATTTTGCATACATATCAATATTTTTTTTTTTTTGGCTATCAATTAGAGTATGGGGTAAAATGTAATGTTTGAACAGTATCATTCCAAAATTATCAACTAACGATTCCAAGTAAAAAGGAACTTGACGTAGCTTACGGAATAGCTAAAAGCTTTTATCAAACCTGATGTATTATTAGAAATCATAAAACTCTGTACATCATCATCCACAAAATTCTTTCTGCTAAAATAAAATACAGCCAATAATCAAATAATCAAAACTATAATCAGCTCACTTTCTGCTAAAAACTATACCGCCAAAACTATCCACAGTCCTCACTTTCTGCTAAAACATTCTTGTATATCTCTCCAAGCAAAACTGCAACTAACTCAGCTCGGTGCAAGCCTTAGCTTTAGAAGTTGATCCACCGTAATTTTGAGCCAGTTCACAGTCTCTCGTGACCTTGGAGCATACGACAGTTGATTACGAGCAAGCACTCTTCCACATAGCAGCTGAGTAAAGGCAGTGAAAGAAAAGATGATTCAAAGGCAGTGAAAGAAAAGATGAAGTTGGCTTAAGGAAATATATGTTATACAATATCTGCTTCTTGGTTGTACAGTATGATGGTACAATCATCGTCATATTAGACGAAAGCGGGAAAGTTAATATGTCCATGCACCATATTAGTTAACAAAATTTGACACCATAATGGTTTACCTTTCCTACGGCAGATAATGAACCCATTAAGCCAACTTCAAGTAGATTGCAAGAAGTAAGAACATGTCCCAACTTACACTACCAACAGTAGTAGGAATCAGCATGTTTTCAATTGGAATAGTTCAGATCCTGTGAGAAATTTAATCTGAACAGGAGACCAAATATGCAAACGTGAAGAACCCTGCATATAGAGACAAATGACAGCTATAGATAATGATTACATCCTAACGAAGATTATTAAAATCCAGAAACACAATCAAGCTTACCCTAGGACAGCAGTCAAAGCCAAGGCAATACTTCAAAGTAAAAGAAAACAAACATTACTGCTTCCTGTGCCATTAGCAAAAACAGAAACAAAATCTAGAAACAGTTTTACATTTGACATTGAGAAAATGACTGGAACTAACAGGGCAACATGCTACATATAAAACCATTGGCAATGACGGGCAGGTATCTTCTCGCATCGGCAACTAGAAAACAAACTTATGTAACAAAAAGAACAAGTATTTTGAAAAACAAAAATAAGTACAAAAAAATGAAGCTGGTGAAGCTGCTGCGTTACTAGAGGAGAGAACTAAACACGTTTCCCGGAATGGTTCTCTTTGGTAATGTTGGACAGGAAACTTTGTTCCTCAAGTGAAAAATTAACAGTGAAACTCTTTGCCAACCCAATGAGAAGCAAGAGTATTAAAAGAAAACTTGTTGTAGTGTAATCAATCTTGTAAAGGATATACCACGACATATAAATCTCGGTCAAACTTTTAGTAAGAATATAGGAAGCATGGAAACCAATAGAGCCAGAGGGCACACACTAACCTGCCAAGCGAAAACATTGCAGAAACCCTCAGAAAATAAATGGTCAACACCAGAGAAGAAGGTGACGCATTCAGCAACTTGTAGGGATTGGCACAACTTTAACTTAACCTACCTGGATGTTCTAGCGCATTGATTTTGCAGAATTATGAACAGTAATTATCAACTAATCAAATGTTGCAGGATGTGGAAAGAGCAGCCTCTTGGAAATTATTGCAGGAAGAGTACAAGAAAGCAAGAACTCTAAATTGCAAGGTTCGGTGATGTACAACGACAAATATGCCCCTGAAATTCGCCTCAGTAGACTAATTGCTTACATAAGTGGGGAGCTTAACAAGTATGTGATGTATACCAGACTGTCATTGCTAGCATTTATTGGAGAGCATAAACGAAAGAAAAAGACTGAGATATCATCACATTTAGCACGACTCAAATACTAAAAAATGCGAACATCTCAGAAATGTGAACATAATTCTTTGACACACGTCACCAATCGATTTGGAAACACTTTATTGGAAGAAAGGATTCATTTTAACCAACCCCAATTAACATGGTATTTGGAACACAAAGCTTAATTGAGTCAAAATTAGCATGCTTGATTGTCAGGAGCAATTAGGAACTGCGAATGCTTAGAAATGTTATTTGCCGAACCAAATAGATCCCAATTCCATAATGACAACACCTCAGTAACTTACCTGATACTTTCTCTTAGGAGTGAGGTACTCAAACAGAATATCAATAGTACTGTGGAAAATGTGGCACAAAGGCCTAATACAAGCACTCAAATGAATATGCCTGGGCTCACCACTGGAAAGAGTTTTTCTATTCTAGCTGATGTTCAGTACTTGGAAAATGGGGGAGATGAAGAAAAGTCCTCACAAGCAGGAACACAAACCCAACGGCTACAAGGAACAACCAGAAAGAGTATGGCACCTGCTACAGCTCATAATCATGCTATATGCCAAGCTTGGGGGTTGGACAGGAACATACTAAGGACAATGAATATGTAGTGACAATTGTATATAGTATGTCATTTCAATTACAGTTTGTAAATGATCGTTTGAGCTTAATGAATACAAGGACCTTTGACCAAAAAAAAGAAAATGGAGAACAGAGATGGAATTATAGAGGAACGTACCGGTGATAGATTCAAAGGGCTAGAGTACTGAAATCGCGAATTACAGAACGTTGCCGGAAGTTTCACCACCGGATGTGCCGTCGCCGGGAGGTGTAGGGGCTTCTGCCGCCGGCCGAAGGAATTGTGGATCCGAGAGAGTGAATGGTCCCCTGGAGGCGCCGGCGTCGTCGCCGTCCTTGGTCCGCGATTTCAGATTGTTGGATCGTTGGTTCCGGCGTCGTCGTTTCGCCGGAAGGTGGATCGTGGGTTCGCGTTTCCGGACGGTTCACCACCGGATGCGCCGTCGCCGTGTCATCGCCGGAAGCTGGAGCTGGTTTTGGCGCCGGCAGAAGGAGCTGGAGAGAGACGTTGGTTTGGAGAGAGAGAGAGTGTGTCGGCAGAGTAAATGAGCCTTTAATGTGTCCGCGGACGTGGCTCAATCTGAGCCTTTCCCTCCGACTTAACTTGATCCAACGGCTATTACTGGGTTACAGCACCCCTGCTGTAACCCTAGCAACTGCAGACGATCTGGATCCAAGATATATGGGTACTTGGGTCTAAGTGTGTTGGGCAGGGGGGTGTCAAGGGTATGATAATTTTGTGTGCGTGTGCGCGCATATGTTTGTGTATGGTGGGCAGAAGATGGTTTGGTGTACGGTGGCAGTTGTTAGAGGTGAGTACCAAATCGTTCAAACCATCTGAACTGTTCAAACCGAACCGATCCAATACGAACCATCCAAATTTCTAACGATTCGGTTTCATATTTCTCAAACCGAATTCGGTTCCGTTCAGTTCACGGTTCACTTTTTTTAAACGGAACATTAAATTGGAACGAACCGATATATGGTTTTTTAATTTGTTTTGAACGACATTCATTGAGAAAATTTACATTCATGGTACTAAGCAAATCTAAATAAGCAAAACCTTAAATATCAAAAGAAAAGAAAATAATGAGAGTAGTTATAGCACGACAATATAGTGATCAATATCTCTTGTATATATTACTCATTATTTCTCGTACATCGATGACAAAGGCATACTTTAGGTTTTATTCTAATGTATATCTAGAGCAATACTTATATGTTATATGTTAAACAAGCTCTTAGACATAACAATATAATGTGCAATTTAAAGAAAATCTAACTTCAGTATTGAATAACATTTAGATCGAATAGTAGGTGTGCAAAAGGGACAACTTTAGTTTTTAAGATGGGCGCAAACTGATCAAAACTGACCAAATCGAGTTTAAATTGACTAAACCGAACCATCCGAACTATTAGTGTTTGGTTTGGTTCGGTTCAAAATTATTCAAACCGATGGTTAAGGATTCTGTTTACGATTTGATCCTCAAACCAAACCAAACTTGTGTTCATCCCTAGGAGTGGTAGGGGGTGCGATGATGGTCGTGATTGAATGGTGATTTGTTAAGGGTTAGAATAGTTATTTTTAACATGTTTGAAATTTTCCTTCCAAAAAATATATGGAAGGTTACATAGGACAAGAAATTTTACCACATGGATTTGCTAGGCACGAAAGAAAAAAGAGGGATTCAGTGGGTTAGAAACTCAAACTTAAGGGACATACTGAGAATTAATCCCTAAGTTGTAATATCCCGAACTTTGAGAGCGGGTTAAAATAGACATCTATGCCCCGAAAAATAAGCGAACAATAATTTTGAGCAGTGCTCGGGCATTAGTAGTGCATGGAAGCTTAAAAAGATTTCGGGGTAAAAGTATATTTTTTGGAAAATTTGGAGGTATTTTGGTAATTTTACCTATAAGATGTATTTTGAGGTAAATTCACATACAGTAAGTTTGTTTGAGTGATTTTACTTACAAGAAGGATGTTTTGGTATTTTTTTGGTATGAGAGGGGGTGTTTGTGTAATTTTATCAAGTCCTAGGGGGGTTTTGGTAAATTTTCACACTAGTGGCGAGCTGAGTGAAAGCGTAGTTGAGTGTCTGGAATTGATCTATTGTTGTTTCTTTTATTCAGATACGGTAGAAGGCAACTGAGATCAGACTAAGAGAAAAACTTTCGAATTTGGTTAGCGGTTATGTAAGTGACATGCTGATTCAACTACTATTTCTATAAAGCATATATGTTATTTACTTTCGATAAGCAATGTTTATCAGCTATGAACTATTTTGGCTATTTACATGCTTTTGCCTTGGAGAAAGAATTTTGTCAAAAAGCTTGTAGCAATGCTTAATTTCTCGTTAAAACTCGGATCAGCACGTAAATGGATTTTGGATTTGAAGTGCTCGGTGCAAACGAGATGTTTGGGTGTTGATCTACTGTGATTATAAAATGTTCAGAAAACTATTGATATGTTGTGAGACAGTTTGATCATCCGTGATTAAAGCATTATATTGTGATAAATAAAATGTAGTTTTTGTTGACTCGATTAATGTGCCCCATATCTAACGGGGGAAAGTTAGATTGTGGACCCTGGTCAACAGGGAGTTGTACGTTGATGTACTTTAAGTGGCCGCCCCTACTTCCACTGTGATTATTATCCCAAGATGGGATTTCGGGTCCAAGTTAGTGGGATGAAGTACGCTGACGGATCCAAGTCAGTGGGACCAAATGCTTATTGCAGCATATCGTTTGAGCCGGTGTTTGGTTGGAATAGTTTGGTGATGACGTTTTTGGGTTAACTGATTTTTATGCCCTCAGATTTGTTCCCTTTATTCTATTACGTTTTACTAAATGATTTCTTATAGAAGTGATTATTTACTTCGTGATTTCATCTCGTAAATTGCTATATTGTAACCTGAGTTATTATTTTGACGTGCTATGGTCCAGCTAGTTGAATCACTGGTTACTTACTGAGCACGTGAAAGCTCATTCATTACTTATCATTTCAGGTTAAAAAGTAAGGCAAGGATGACGAGCGTGGGATTAGAATTAAGAGTGGAGCTCCAGAAACTACACTAGATGATGTTGAATCCTACCTTAGGTGCTACCGTAAGAAGGGTTGTAATGAGTTTGGGCATACAGTTATATATGGAGTGTTAGTTGGGTTTCTTGTAGTGTTCTTGTTGCCTTAAGAGACAATTTCATAATTTTTGATAAAAGTCTATTTGTTTTAAGATTAGAACTGGAGTTTTATTTTTGGAGTTGTACAAGATTCATTTTCCGCTGTAGTTGTCTTGGGTTTTAGTGAGTAAGGCCTGGCAGAGCCCTTGGTGGGAGCCCAATGGGCCTGTGGGCGGTCACAAACCTGGTTCACGGGCTCACCTGTGGGTTCGGGTCGTGACATAAGTATTTTAGATAAGCACTAGGATCATAGTCATGGGTTGTGACACTAGTTACTAAAAAATGTTTTCCACTAAAAACTTAGTTTAAGTTGTTTGTTAGAAAAATATGCCAATATTCAAGATGTGCATTATCAATTGCTAAAACATTTTAACGTAATTTTAATTCAAATGAAAAAGACTTCAAAACTTACACTTTTGGGTTGTCCCGCGTAAAAACTGATATAGCTAAAAATACACTCTCAATCAACAGGTGACACGTGTTGGGTTTGACTCATGGTCAAACCTGGTCAACTACGAATTTAGTGGTTACCATATTGAAGGAACAAGGATTTTAAAAGGAGTATAACGAGATCCTCGAGGATCTTGACCTGAGGGATCCTTACGCGATCCTAACAGATCTAGCCCAAGGCCGGCCGTCAGGCTCCAAGTCTTACTATGTGTCTTCTACCTACAACTATATAAAAAGGCCTACCCCCAGGTATGCAAACAACTTTACACACATACACATCGTGTACTATTGCTTTCTCAGAGTTCTATCCATTAGTTGCACTCTGACTTCTACTTTGTTAGTTGCGCTTTGACTCGGAGATTGGAGAGTTCCCCCGCCGAAAGCCCCACCCAGTGGTCACTATTTTCTGTCTAGCAGGTGTAACGCCCCGAAAATTATTTATTCCCGGAGAGTAAATGATCGAATAAACGGAAATCATAGAACACCTTAAGATTATCAGAAGTCTTCCAAACGAAATCAGAAAACCTTAAAATATTATAAATCTCTCAAACGGTCATTTAGAGCATGCACTAATAATTCCCAAAAGTATATCAATATCTGACATAGTGGCCCAAAGCTTTTATACAATCCAAGAATTTCTCCAACATGGAGTTTCAAAACAAAACCTAAGTAATACCAACTTGTCTTAGTTGTTATATTTAAATGTCAATACTAACTCTGAAATAAGGCAGCTAACTCTTGATCACACAGCTAGCCCTTCAAATACAAAATCCCACTTACTGATCACCTGAAAGGAAAACAATAAGGGAATGAGTCAAATGCCCAATAAGGTTGCTCAAAGGACCAATCAAACAAAAGCAAAAATATCTGAGAAGCGAAATTTTGGAAGCGCAAAAGTTTCAACAGAACGGACATTAAACCGAATTTCGAATGTCAAAATATATCTGAAAGACAAGATTTCAAAGGCACACCAGTTTTGACTGAACAGAGGTCAAACCAAATATCAAATGCCAAAATATATCTAGGTATAGAGACAGACACTAGAGAGCCACTCAGAAAGTGGTCACATACGTCATTACTGACACATGAGGCCGGTTCAGAAAGTAAGATCGCGATCTCTAGCTCAATTCCCGCTGAGCTAGCCCACATTCCAGTCCATGTGGGTAAATGAAAATAAGTCACATACACTGTGACATGGCTCATAGAGTTACCAAAACAAAAATCTCAAGATAACCGTTATCAAATATCGGACATGTCAAACAATGTACAAAGTTTACAAAAAATGATAATCATTAATCACTAAAATGAACGATATCAATATGGCAAATTCTGAGGTCAAACAAATTCAGCAGAATTTGATTCCACAAGTCTTAACATTGAGAACAAGTTATTCATAACAAAGTTCAAAGCAAAGGGAGAAGAATAATCACTTAACTCAATTCGAAGAAGTTCAGATTTCAAAAAGAACTAACGACTTACATGAACGATTGGCCCATCGCTGATTCAAATTTCAAAAGTAAACTCTTACCTTAACCAAGCTTTTGAGAAATACAAATTCTTAAGCTCCACCTTAGAACTTCCAAACTTCCCAAGCCTTCCTCTCTCTCTCTCTCAAAGGAAAAAGAAACAGAGAACCATAAAGGCTAGAGAGGAAATAAGACATCTATTTATATGGAAAAAATTTAAAGTTTTCATTTGACTGAATCCGACAGAGGTGAAAATGCTTCAAAATTCTTTTTTTTAATTCGAGTGAAAATATGTTTTCATTCAAATTAAAACTTTGAATTCGAATAAAAACTTTTAAATTCGAATGAAAACTTCAGAATTTTATTTTTTTAATTCGACCGAAAACAAGTTTTCATTCAAATTAAAACTTTTAATTCGATTGAAAACTTCAATAACTCACTCTACACGATTTAAATACTTTTTGTTCGAAGCAAAAAAATATTTTCATTCGAAGCAAACCCACTTTCATTCGAAGCAAAACTATTTTCATTCGACCGAATCTTTCAGTCACTCCAAAAACATCATTACCCTTCCCATTTTGATTCGAATGAAACCACTATTCATTCGACCGAAATTTTCAGAAATGCTAACAACCATTTTCTCAATATTATCAAAAAGAACATAAATTTATTTACTTAAAATAATAATTCCACACAAGGAAAAGAAAATTTTCGGGGTATTACAGCAGGTCAGTTCTCCAAGCCGTGGTTCTTGATCAAGTTTTCAGCAGCAGCAGATATGCGTCATCTATGGGACCATGACAAGGAACATGGCGAATAGTTAATTTTTCGACTGCTTTCCAGTCAGCCGTTCCAACCAAGATTGTCACGCACGATTGAAGAACACTCGTCGACCCAATCATTCTCGCGATTGACGCTCGACACTCTCGCACTGTCACATTGCTTCCAATAAAGATGTTCGTGTCAACACAACCTCTGCCACCTCCGACTCGGACAATGGATCTTGAAGAAATCGTTCACTAACTATGACCCTAAAATGACCTTCGTCACCAACTCAACCGTAAGTTGTTCAAGATCCCATATGCAAACCTCACAAGGGAATTGATGAGTTGAAAGATGTTGTAAAAACTCTACAAAAGGCCCTCTTCAGCCTCCACCAACCAACCTCACCTTGATCTTAGCAATCTCTGCCTCTGACTCTCCTCAAGATCGAGTTATGGTCGCAAGTACAAATCAGAGCCAAGCCGACATATCAACCAGACAAAAGTGGAGAACATGTCACATTGAGCGGTTCGTGCAATCATCAAAACTCACCATTCGATGATAGCATGAACTCCTCCCATGAACATTCCGGCAGCCCTCAAGGGCTGTAACGTTACAAAGCAGAACGTCCTTAAGGATGGCCTCACTGTCACTCAACACCCGAGTACCGTTCCTAAGGACGGACCTCTCAAAAGGTTATCTCTAAACCTCATCCCGAAGGATTGCCCCCCCCCCTCCCCGGGGCAAATTTCGGTTATCCTTTTTCTGAAGCCATCGAGAGGGCAAAGCTGCCGCCCAACTTTAGAATGCCTTAATGCAATTATAGGATGGCAGTGGCTACCCTGGAAAACATGTCTACCAGTTTGAGACGAACATGTTACTTCTTTAAACTTCTGACGCAGTCATGTGTTGCGCCTTTCCGACCACCTTATGAAAGGCTATGCATGCATAGTATAAATCCCTACAGTCAAGGTCCATTCGTTCCTTCTCTAAGCTCTCAGATCTTTTTCAGAAGCATTTTGTGAGTAGTCTCTTTAGAACGAAGAACTCGGTGAGCTTGCTCAATGTGGTGCAAGAAAAGAATGAGTCTCTATCACATTACCTTAGACGATTCAAAGCGGCAACGCTAGAAGTGGACAATCTAGATGAGCTAGTCAAATACACAGCCTTTCTGTGAGGCCTCCGACCTATGTCCAAGTTTGTGTTCTCAGTTAATTAGAGTCCTCCAGGGAATATAAGTGCCTTTTTAAAGAAAGCTAACAAAAACATTCAAGCAGAGGAATACTTGGAGACTCACAAAGGGCGACAAAACAGGGACGGCTAGGAGCAAGGAAAATGCTCCCTTCAAAATAGCCTTGGGAATGGGAGGAACTCTAAGCAATCAAAACGCGATGAACAACACCCCAAGGAGCAGCTTGACATGAAGAATCTAACGGCCCTCAATGCCCGACCATCACAGATCCTACTTGAGATCAGAGATAAAGAAATCCTTAACTAGCCAGACAAGATGAAAGCACTTCCAAATAAAAAAGATAAGAATATTTGATGTTGCTTCCACAATGATCATGGCCATACTACTAACAACTGCGACTCACTCAAGCGAGAAATTGAAGCACTCATCAAAAGAGGGAGCTTGAAGAACTACATTGGCAAGACTGATCCCAGAGGAGAAGCACCCTCGGCAATAGATAATGGAGAGGCGCAGTAAGGTAGAAAGGGAACCATCAATGCCACATCTGGCGGTATTATGGCAAGTGGTCTATCCGGGTAAGCCCACAAAGCATATGCCAGAGAAGTGTGTGTCACAAGCCATTTTCTGAATAAGAAGATAAAATCTATGTCGGCTATCTCCATCTCAGATGAGGACATTAGGGACATCAAGATCCCCCATGATGATCCTCTAGTCGTCGCACTTAGACTAGGTAACTTCGACATAAAGAGAATATCGATTGATAACGAAAGTTCGGCAGCTAGCAGACCGACACTGCAAGATGCAGACACCGCTGTACGGCTTCTCTAATCATTCTATCGCAGTGGAAGGAATCATAAGTCTGCCTGTTAATGTAAGGACACTCCCTGCACAGGTTAATCAAATGTTGGATTTTATCGTGGTTCACGCACCGTCAGTGTACAAATCCATTCTTGTCACACTGCCTTGAACAAGTTAAAAGCAGTGGTATCGACACACCACCTTAACATGAAGTTCCCTACTGAGCATGGTATAGGTGAGGTAAAGGAAACTAAACAGTGGCACGACCATGTTACGTAGCCGCATGTCGGGTAAAAAGCAAGGAGAGCCTCGTCATTAAAAATTTCAAGGACACAACAAAGGCACCGATCAAGAGAAAGCCAAGCACCTGCACCTTGGAGACCCTCCTGAAGAACTCATCCCCCGTACCTGGAGAACATGGAGTCTTTGAAGATACTAGTAGTAGTCTCTTGTCCTAAGGCACGACTCTCTTTTTAAGGGGGTCAACGGGTTCATACTTTATCTATCACTCAATAAACACATCATTCTTTTTTTTTTTTACTTTTAGAGTACCACTTTATTTTTACAGTTAGTCAAATAACTGATTGATAGCAATCTCCTTTGTAGACTCTATCTTTGCCCAAGTAATAAAGAGTTCTTTTTAGTGACATGTTCGGTACGTCAACACCCCCAATAGTGATAAACATCGACACCCCCAAGGGTGATAAATGTTGACACCCTAAGGGTGATAAGATAGAGCCCAAGCTCTATCCGTATGGTTTAGCAAATTTTTAACCCGTGAAACGACAAGCGAGAATGCAAGGCCATTTTTGCCGGCTCTTAGCTGATGATAAGAGTTAGTGTGAAAATTAACACAAGCAAGATGTGGAAAAGCTCAAGCTAAAAAATACACAATTGCATAAAAACATCCTCCAACCTAGAGGTGAAAAGTACATAGATCAAACCCCTCTGAGGGGCATCAAAATGTTTATAAAATGAGAATAATGGTTGAGCTCGTCACCCAAGCAAACGGCCTAACCTCATTCCCTTTATACTCTCAAGAGCCCAAAACTTAGCATCTACCAAGTAGAATGATAGTCGAGCTCATCGCTCGAGCAGATGGCCTAACTTCATTCCTCTTGTGCTCTCAAGAGCCCAAAGTTTAGCGTTTGCCCGAGCAGAACAATGGTCGAGCTCGTCGCCCGAGTAGACAGCTTAACTTCATTCCTTTTGTGCTCTCAAGAGCCCGAACCTTAGAATCTGCCTGAGCAAAACCATGTTCGAGCTCGTAAGCCGAGCAAATGGCCTAACTTCATTCCCTTTGTGCTCTCAAGAGCCCAAAGCTTTGTAATACCCCAAAAAAAATTATTTTTCCTGTGCTAAGTTATTATTTTTTTGTAAATAAGTTTGTGGTCTTTTTGGTAATATTAAGAAAATGGTTGAAAATATCTCTCAAATTTTCGGTCGAATGAATCGTGAGTTCATTCGAATCAAATTGGAAGGGTAGTGATGTTTTGGAGTGACTGAAATATTCAATCGAATGAAAAAGAGTTTGCTTCGAACGAAAAGTATTTTAAATCGAGAAAGAGAGAGGACTGAAGTTTTCATTCGAATGAAAAGTAGTTGTCATTCAAATGAAAATAATTTTCGGTCGAATGAAAAATAAGTTTTGAAGAGACAATTTCCCGACTGTCGGATTCGGTCGAAGGAACATTTTTTTTTCCTTCGAATGAAAACTAAAACTTGTCCCATATAAATAGTTTTCTTATTTCTTTCCAACCCTTTTTGGTTCTTTGTTTCTGTTTCCTTTGAGAGAGAGAGAGATGGGGGAGAAGGCTTGGGAAGATCTTGAGTTCTAAGGTGGTGCTTGAAGATTTGTATTCTTAAAAGCTTGGTTAAGGTAAGGATTTACTTTTGAAATCCAAATCAGCGATGGATCGATCGTTCGTGTAAGTGCTTAGTTTTTTTTTTTTTAAATCTGAATTTCTTCGAACTGGTTTAAGTTATTCCTCTTTCCTTTTTGTTTTGAGCCATGTCATAAGTAACATGTTTCTCAATACTCTGACTTGTGGAATTCAATTATCGTCGGATTGTTGAACCTTAAATTAGCCTATGTTGATATCATTCGTTTCTGCAGTTAATGATTGTCATTACTTCGTAAACTCTGCTTACTGTTCGACTGGTCAGTTATTTGATAAGGTTATCTAGAGATCTTTGTTTTGGTCTCTAATCCATGTATTGGACATTATTAGGTAACTCTATGAGCCATGTCACAATGTATGTGACTTTATTATTTCCTGACTTACTCACGTGGACTGGCACGTGAGCTAGCTCAGCGAGATGAGCTAGAGATCACGATCTTACTTTTTGAACCTGGTCTCACGTGTCAGTGATGACATATGTGACCTTATTCTGAATGGCTCTCTAGTGTCTGTCTCCGTATGAATACATATTTTGGCATTTAAAATTTGTTTTGATATCTGTTCCGTTGAAACCTTTGTGCCTCTGTAATCTCATCTCTCAGATATCTTTACATTCTTTTGATTGGTCCTTTGAGCAACCTTACTGGGCATTTGGCTCATTCCCTTATTGTTTTTCCTTTCAGGTAATCAGTAGATGGGATTTTGGATTTGATGGGCTAGTTGTGTGACCAAGAGTTAGCTGCTTTTATCTCAGAGTTAGTATTGACATTTTTAGGTGTAATAATTAAGACAAGTTGATATTACTTAGGTTTTAATTGAAACTTCGTGTGTGAAAATTTGATTTGTATAAAAGCTTTAGGCCACTATGTCCATATTGATGTATTTTTTGGATTTATTAGTACATCCACCGAGTGACCCTTTTGGGAGATTTTTGATATTTTAAGGTTTTCTAATTCTGTTTATTCGACATTAACGCTCCAAAAAGTTTGGGGCGTTATAGTGGGTATCAGAGCTTATGTATGAGATTCTGTAGACTCATGCTTAGGATCAGATAAGTTGTGAGATGGGTAGGATAGGTAGATTTAAGTGTAATATCTTAGTCAACATTTGATCCTAGTTTTCTCTTGTAGTTATGGTAAGCAGTCGTAATAATAGGCGAACCCGCAATCGGAATGTGGAGCATCCAAACGTCACAAGGAACTAGAATCCGCCAGATCTTCTGACCATCTTGGCAAACCAGCAAGCTCAGCTGACTCAATTACTGGCTAATCACCAAGCTCAACTAAATCAGCAGAATGAACGTAACCCACAGTAGAATCCAAATCATGGGTAGACTCAGACCCGTAGCTTATTAGAGCAGTTTGATAAGAAAAATGTAGAACCTTTTGGGGGAACCGATGATCCGATTATGGCAGAGAAGAAGATTTCTCGACTTGAAAGGTGTTTAGGCCTATGGGTTGCACTGATGAGGAAAAGATAAAACTCACAGTGTATAAGATAGATGGGGAGGGAGACCACTGGTGGAAAATGATTGAGGATAGTAAGACGACAGAACAACGCAAGGCGATGACATGGGATCAGTTTAAGGTTTTGTTCTTGGACCGCTACTTCCCTAGGAGTGTAAAAGAACATATGTATCGTGATTTTCTTAATCCGAGGCAAGAGGAGAACGATAGTGTCGCCGAGTATGAGGTAAAGTTTACGCGACTATCTCATTATGGTAAGCAGTTGGTAGCTAATGAAAAGAATAAGGTGCAGATGTTCACTTGGGGTCTTAAGCCTAGTATTCGGCAGCGCATTGTCCCCGTCCCGGTTGAGACCTATGTTCAGTATGTGGATATTGCGAAGACTATTAAATCTGAGGCAATGGATTTCAGAGAGAGGAAAGACGCCAAGGCAGGCAAGAGAGATCGCCCAGAGCTATCCCAGTTACACACAGCACAAAGTGATGGGAAGCAAAAATAGACATCTTCATTTATTACTGTTGGTCAGAGGGACCAAGGTCAGAGGCAGGGTCAGGCTCAGGGTAATTTGACTAAGAATTCTAGTAAGAACTTTGTTCAAAGGCCTCAGTCTACAGGTTCTTGTCCTATTTGTCAGAGGTGCAACAAGCGACATGGCGGTCGGAGTTGCCATTGGTATACGAGAGTGTGCTTCGGGTGTGGCCAAAAGGGTCACCATATCAAAGATTGTCCTATTCTGGTATCAGGGAAATCTGGCCCACAAGGTTCAGTTCCAGGGAGTACAACTTCGGGCCCTAGACTAAGTACGAGTCAGTCAGCCGGAGGGCGGAAACCTAAGGTTACCGGCAGGGTGTTCAACATGACGGCTAAGGATGCATCGGGTCCAAAGGATGTAGTGGCAGGTACGATTCAGATTAATTCAATTGATGCGCATGTATTGTTTGACTCTGGTGCCACACACTCTTTTGTTTCTCTTTCGTTTGCACGTCGCCTCAGGGTTAAACCCAAGTTTCTTGACTATGAGTTGTCTGTTGGTACTCAAGTTGGAGATTCTGTGATAGTTAAGTCAGTATTTAGGGGCTGTAAGATCCGCATATGTGATAGGGACCTCCCTAGGGCTCTGGTTCCTTTAGACATTCGTGATTTTGATGTGATTCTAGGTATGGATTGGTTGGAATCCTATCATGCCTTAGTTGACTACTTTGAGAAGCGAGTCCATTTTTTGTTTATCTGAATTGTCTGAGTTTGAGTTTCGGGGTTCAAAAGCTAGCGGGTTGTCTATCATTTCAGCTATTTTGGCTCGCCGTTTGCTTCGCACGGGCTGTAGGGGTTACATTGCTCACGTCCTTGATACTAATCATGGAGGTCTTGAGATATCAGACGTGCCGGCAGGCTGTGACTTCCCTGATAAGGTCTTTCCCGAGGAGTTGCCGGGCAAACCCATCGATCGTGAGGTCAAATTCACGATTGATTTGGTGCCCGGTACGACACCTATTTCCAAGGCTCCGTATCGAATGGCGCCTACAAAGATGAAGGAGTTAAAGGAACAGCTTCAAGAGTTACTTGATAAGGGGTTCATACGCCCTAATGTGTCACCCTGGGGTGGCCCTGTCTTGTTCGTCAAGAAGAAGGATGGTACGTTGAGACTTTGCATCGACTACCGTGAGTCAAATAAGATCACCTTCCGCAATTAATATCCTTTGCCACACATAGATGATTTTTTTTACCAACTTCAGGGAGCAAGGTTTTTTCTCGAAGATAGATCTGCATTCAGGATACCATCAGCTGAAAGTTAGGGCAGAAGATTTGCCAAAGACCGTGTTTAGGACTCGTTATGGTCATTATGAGTTTTTAGTGATGCCTTTCGGGTTGACTAATGCCCCTGCTGCTTTTATGGATCTAATGAATCGTGTGTTTAGGCAGTATTTGATCAGTTTGTTATTGTTTTCATTGATGACATTTTTGTGTACTCTAAGTCGAAGGAAGAGCATAGTGAGTACCTGAATATTATCTTACATACTTTGAAAGATAACCAGTTGTATGCTAAGTTTAAGAAGTGCGAGTTTTGGCTTGAGCAAGTTACATTTATGGGGCATGTGGTGTCCAAGGATAGAATAGCCGTTGATCCCTCTAAGATTGCGTCAGTGATTGACTGGCAGAGACCTAGCACTGTTACTGAAGTGTGAAGCTTTTTGGGATTGGTAGGCTAGTACCGTCGATTTGTATAAGGTTTTTCGAAAATAGTTGTGCCTTTGACTCAGTTGACTAAGAAGAACACCCAGTTTGTTTTGGAGCGAAGAGTGTGAGGCTAGCTTCCAAGAACTGAAGGAGAGGTTAGTGACTGCATCGGTATTGACTTACCTAGTTCCGGACGTTTTGTGATATATAGTGACGCCTCAAAGAAAGGCTTAGGGAGTGTTTTAATGCAGCATGGTAAGGTGATTGCTTATGCTTCTAGAAAACTTAAACCCTATGAATAGAACTATCCCACCCATGATCTTAAGTTAGCAGTTGTGATTTTTGCTTTGAAGATATGGAGACATTACTTGTATGGTGAGACCTACGAGATTTACACTGATCATAAAAGTCTTAAGTAAATTTTCACCCAGAAAGAGCTGAACTTGTGACAAAGGCGTTGGTTGGAGCTTTTGAAAGATTATGACTGCACGATTCATTATCACCCCAGTAAGGCGAATGTCGTGGCTGACGCACTCAGTAAGAAGAGCACTGGAAACTTAGCAGCACTGATCACTTGTCAACCTCATCAGTTGTTGAAAGATATGATGAACTTGGATCTTAAGATTAGATGGCAAGATGGTGGAGAATACTTAGCAGCATTACAGGTACAGCCTACCTTGCTCAGCAGGGTCAATGAAGCCCAAGATGGGGATTCAGGTATAGCTCGCATCATTGAGAACATTAATAATGAAAAGCAGTATGAGTTCAGGATTGATGAGCACAGTGTGGTTTTGTTCTGTAAGAGGCTTCGTGTGCCAGCTTATATGTATCCTTGAGGAGGGAGTTACTGTCAGAGGCTCATAGTTTTAGTTTCTCTATCCACCCAGGAGGAACAAAGATGTATCACGACCTCAAGGAGCATTTTTGGTGGAATGACATGAAGTCGGTTATAGCAGAATTTGTCTCCCATTGTTTGGTTTGTCAGAGAGTGAACACGGAGCATCAGAAGTCTAGCGGACCGCTTTAACCACTTGAGATTCCACAGTGGAAGTGGGAACATGTAACAACTGATTTTGTGGGAGGCTTACCGAGGACAGTCAAGGGTTTTGACACTATTTGGGGTATTGTTGATAGGTTGACTAAGACTGCACATTTCCTTCCGATATGAGCAACAACACCCTTATCTGAGCTAGTTAGATTATATATCGATGAGATCATGAGGTTGCACGGGGTACCATTATCTATAATGTCAGATCGAGATCTGCATTTCACTTCAAAATTCTGAAGGAGCTTCCAGAATTCTATGGGCACTGACCTTCGTTTCAACACGGCTTATCACCCACAGATAAATGGACAGTCCGAACGTACCATTCATACTCAAGAGGATATGTTGAGGGCTTGCACGCTAGACCTTGGTGGTAGTTGGCATAGTCATTTACCTTTAGTTGAGTTTGCCTACAATAACAGCTATCAAGCAAGTATTAAGATGGCACCGTTTGAGACGTTGTACGGACGAAGGTGTAGGACGCCACTGTGCTGGGATGAGGTAGGAGAGAGACGGTTATTGGGACCAGAGTTGGTACAGTTGACTACTCAAAAATTTGATTTGATTCGAGAACGTCTCAAAGCGGCTCAGGACAGACAGCGCAGTTATACATCTCACCGTCGTCCCGAACTTGAATTTGAGGTGGGTGATCACGTGTTTTTTAGGGTTTCACCTTGGAAGGGGGTGATGCATTTCGGTAAGAAGGGAAAGCTTAGCCCTAGGTTTGTTGGGCCATTCGAGGTTTTAAAAAGAATCGGTCTGGTGGCTTACAGAGTTGCATTGCCGCCAGAGCTTTCACACGTTCATAACGTTTTTCATGTCTCGAATCTGAGGAAGTATGTTTATGATCCGACGCACATCGTCTCGTGCGAGCCTTTATCAGTTCGGGAGGACCTTTCCTACGAAGAGCAACTAGTTGAAATTATTGACCGTCGTGATAAGGTGTTAAGGGCGAAAGTCATTCCGTTAGTTAAGGTTTTATGGTGGAACCACGAAATTGAGGAAGCCACTTGGGAACTCGAGGAGGCTATCCGCGAAAAGTACCCTCACCTTTTTGACATTTAAGGTACGCTTTAATTCTGAGGACGAAATTCTTTTAAGGGGGGAAAATGTAATACCCCAAAAATTTTATTTTTCCTGTGCTAAGTTATTATTTTTTTGTAAATAAGTTTGTGGTCTTTTTTGGTAATATTAAGAAAATGGTTGAAAATATCTCTGAAGTTTTCGGTCGAATGAATCGTGGATTCATTCGAATCAAACTGGAAGGGTAGTGATGTTTTGGAGTGACTGAAAGATTCAATCGAATGAAAAATGGTTTGCTTCGAATGAAAAGTATTTTAAATCGAGAAAGAGAGAGGACTGAAGTTTTCATTCGAATGAAAACAATTTTCGGTCGAAGGAACATTTTTTTTTCCTTCGAATGAAAACTAAATTTTGTCCCATATAAATAGTTTTCTTATTTCTTTCCAAACCTTTTTGGTTCTTTGTTTCTGTTTCCTTTGAATGAGTGGGTGAGAGAGAGAGAGAGATAGAGAGAGAGACAGAGAGGGGGGGGGGGGGGGGAAGGCCTGGGAAGCTCGTGAGTTCTAAGGTGGTGCTTGAAGATTTGTATTCTTAAAAGCTTGGTTAAGGTAAGGGTTTACTTTTGAAATCCAAATCAGAGATGGACCGATCGTTCGTGTAAGTGTTTAGTTATTTTTTTTTAAATCTTAATTTCTTCGAACTGGTTTAAGTTATTCTTCTTTCCTTTTTGCTTTGAGATGTGTCATAAGTAACATGTTTCTCAATACTCTGACTTGTGGAATTCAATTACCGTCGAATTGTTGAACCTTAAATTAGCCTATGTTGATATCATTCGTTTCTACAATTAATGATTGTCATTACTTCGTAAACTCTGCTTACTGTTCGACTGGTCAGTTATTTGATAAGGTTATCTAGAGATTTTTGTTTTAGTCTCTAATCCATGTATTTGACATTATTAGGTAACTCTATGAGCCATGTCACAATGTATGTGACTTTATTATTTCCTGACTTACCCACGTGGACTGGAACGTGGGCTAGCTCAACGAGATGAGCTAGAGATCGCGATCTTACTTTTTGAACCTGGTCTCACGTGTCAGTGATGATATATGTGACCTTATTTTGAACGACTCTCTAGTGTCTCTCTCCGTATAAAGACATATTTTAGCATTTAAAATTTGTTCTTATATCTGTTCCGTTGAAACCTTTGTGACTCTGTAATCTCATTTCTCAGGTATCTTTACATTCTTTTGATTGGTCCTTTGAGCGACCTTACTGGGCATTCGACTCATTCCCTTATTGTTTTTATTTTCAGGTGATCAGTAAGTGAGATTTTGGATTTGAAGGGCTAGCTGTGTAACCAAGAGTTAACTGCTTTTATCTCAGAGTCAGTATTGACATTTTTAGTTGTAATAATTAAGACAAGTTGATATTACTTAGGTTTTAATTGAAACTCCGTGTCGGAGAATTTGGTTTGTATAAAAGCTTTAGGCCACTATGTCAGATATTGATGTATTTTCGGGATTTATTAGTACATGCACCGAATGACCATTTCGGGAGATTTCTGATATTATAAGGTTTTCTGATTCTTTTTATTCGACATTAACACCCCGAAAAGTTTAGGGCGTTACAAGCTTAGCGTCTGCCCGAACAGAATGATGGCCGAGCTCATCACCCGAGCAGACGGCCTAACTTATTTCCCTTTGTGCTCTTAAGAGCCCAAAGCTGAGTGTCTGCCCGAGCAGAACGATGGCCCAGCTCATCGCCCGAGCAACATGGCTGAGTAGAGTGCCTGAGCTGTCTAGTCAAGCAGCATTCCTGCGTAGAGCTCCAAGGCCTTTTTTCGAGCAAACCCCATGGGTAGAGCTCTAAAGAGTTTGACTAAGGAAAGCTCTCGTGTGAAGGTCAAAGGAGTTTTCTTAAGCTAGCTTCCGACTAAACTCTTTTGAAGAAAAGGAGGTTTTCTGTGGATAGAGCTCGAAAAACTACTTGAAATAAAATATAAAAAAAAAATCACCTCAAACCGATGTGCAAGCAAGAAGTTATGGACTTTTCAAGTTTTATTTTAATAGTTTAAATACATTTACTGCTCATATCTAAAACAAGTGGCCCAGCAGCCTAATGGCATTCCATTCCCCTTACTTGCGAGTGGTCAAGGTTGCAATTCTCCCTAGCCTCGCCTGCGAGATTCTTTCTTTTTTTAATGGGCCTCTTCCAGGCATCAGGCCTGCGTCCACAGTAGCCCACGTCCGCACAGAAAAAATTGTTAAGCCTTCCCAGCTTAGGCCAGTGTCTGAAGAAGAGGTCCATAGAATCTTCGAACCGAGCACGCTTCTCCCACAGGCCGTCCGAGAAAGCCCACGTCCGAGCCCGCTTCCCGAGCAGGCCCTGGTCCAAAAGAAAAACAAATTCCCAAAATTGCGGAAAATTTTATTTTTGCGACTCTTATGGTCTCCAAAAATTTGAAAAAATATCAGAAAATTTCCAAATTGCTATTTACACAACAAATAAATAGTTAGTTTGGTCCTTGGGCACTATTTGGTCAAGGAGAAGAAGAAAAAATGTTATCTGCACTTATAAGAAGGAGTAAAGTCCGTAAAAAATTTGATGTGTGTCTTGAGACACCCAAAATACACTTTCTCAGCCAAGCATTTTTGCTAAGAAAGTTTTTTTTTGGGGTGGGGGGGGGGGGGGGGGGGCGCAATATGATATAGCTAAAAATACACTCCTAAATTTACACGTGTTGGGTTTGACTCATGGTCAAATTTGGTCAACTATGAATTTGGTGGTTACCATATTGAAGGAACGAGGATTTTAAAAAGATTATAACGGGATCCTCAAGCATCCTAACACGGTCGTAACAGATTTGGCCCAAGGCCTGTCTGTCAGGCTCCTAGTCCTACTAAGAGTCTTCTACCTACAATTATATAAAGGGGCATACCCCCAAGTACGCAAACAACTTCACACACATACACACCGTATATTATTGCTTTCTTAGATTTATACTCTCTTGCACTCTGGCTTAAGGATAAGAGAATTCCCCCACCTGACGGTCACTCTTTTCTGTCTTGTAAGTCAGTTCTGATAATTGATACATGAATTAATGGGTCTACAAATGATTAAAATATAACAAGCAAGTGAAGTTCAAGGATGGTGTGGTTATCCAACAAAAAGCACTGCAAGTTTGCAGTAAAAGGTTAGTAGGAGGCTAAGAATATCTAGTAACATTCTCAGAATGCTTAGTGAGTAAAAGTGTCATACTAAAATTTGTAATTAACAAGTGCAAATAAAATGTCACCAAAAGCTTTTCCTTGGAAATGTTATCATTCTCTCATTCAAGTCCACCAAAATTCGAACCGAGCACCTACGCATTCGCTCCTTCCCGCCCCCTCAATCCCACATCACATCCACCCCCGCATCCGTTCCCCCACCCTGCCCCCTTATCCGCCAAAATCAGACAGATGCGACATAGAAACCCATGGTCCCCTCGTTCTCTCTACATCCCCCCCCCCCCCCCCCCCCAACCCCAACCCCAACACACACACACCCACACCACCTCCCACATCCCGCAAAACCCCCCACCAGGCCTGTCCACCTAACCTTCCACCATGGGGGCCCTGATGACTAAAGTTTGGCGGTTCATGGGAGGATGATGGGGATGGCATGGAAAAGAAAAATAATAGGCTAGGCTTTTGTTGAAATTGTTATGCAGAATGTCAAAATTTTCTTTAATTACTGAATCAAGCTTTTGATTCTGGGACGAAGTCATAATATATCTTTAATTTTTGATAATGGAATTAACTATCTAAAATAGGTGGCAAGTAATAGAACTACGTGCCTCCTTGAAAATAGTAACGTGAACATATCTTGTTCCCTATTCATCAAGTACGCTCGACCTCTCGCGGAAGTCACTTTTACAAAATTATCATATATAATATTTCTAAAACATTTTGACAATCTAAAAGAGGTTGTGCAAAATTTTTCTAGAACTGGGCATCTTCAAGATAATTATAAGTTCTCCCGCATAAAGTCGACGAATGTGGTGGGTTCATTAGCAATTAACAGACTAAAAATGAAAAAAAAAGACCTAGCCCAAATTATTGTAGAAATTTTAGGCATCAATGATAGGACCATTGTTCTGTTTTTGCTTATTTGGTTTTTTGAAGGCTTATGGGTGAATTTTTTGCTTTCAAGTCCTTTAACGCAACTTTAAAAAGGTTTTATGAGTTGATACATACTTCAATTCTCTCTTCACTGTACAATTTTCCTGTTTGAAGGTGCGTGTAGCGAAGTCCACACCCTTGGAATGCATATATCCCCGCATTATCGGTTTATTTATTACTTTTAACCTATACGAAATTGGTCATGGACCTTATGAATGATTTTTTTTTTATTGTAAACAGATTAAAATGGTTTAAATATAAAGTAGCATATTTTGCGTAAGACTCTGAAAGAGCTTTATGGATAACGGACTGCAAGGAGTTGCCGCTGCAAAAAAAAAAAAATTCACTTTTTTAATGCGGACAAGTTAGAGATTTTAGTCGCCAAAATGGTGTTAAGCGACCAACACCACCCTTGCTCTTATACAAATAATGACAATAAAATACCGTCCAGTACACATGTATATTGTTTGCACTGAAGAAAGCACAAAGCACGTGTCCCTACATGTGTCTATGTAGTTACAATTTCTTTCTTTCATTGTTCTCTTTCTGATCGTCGTATCTACAATATCTTTTGAAACTTGAAAATACTACATTTGGCCCCATTTGACAACATATTTTAGTTGTTCTTCAGGTAGTTGGCCTTAGCAGGGAGGTCACATGACAGGCTCCCTTATTAATTAGACTAGCTTTGCATTAAGTCCTCTTTCTTTGGGGCAAATTTTTGGAGTGGCAAGTTGTAAATTTGATCCCTGAAAATGTTGCAATCTCCACTATTGAATAATGTCGTTGTAGTTTTTAAATACTATTCGCTAGGTTCCAAATGCAGCACGTCTGGTTGGGGCTGGGGTTGCCGATTGTAAGTCAACTTCATACCGGTGCTATCAATGTTGCAGCAATATGGCTGAGGGTTGGCACCACTTGCTTGATGGAGTTCAAACCTTGCAACTGGTGCTAATTTATCATGGATTTACAGCCTAAATAAGTGGCCGGTAGGTGCCCTTTTTCTGTGTATATAAGACTACAGTTTGATAATGTGGCAAATTCATGCAACCGCATGTGTCAAAGCAAGTAGTTATGCCAAAAAAGGAATGTTTTTTTTTTATTTTTCATAAGGACTTTCGCAGCAAGAATTTACATGGTCCACCTCTGTTTGGTAAAGAGCCTCACCAATAAGCGCATACACATTGAAAGCCTCACATTCTCCACTTTACATGAATTTCCAAGGTCCACCAGTGTTTGGTAAAGACCCTCGATCACCAATATGTCCATACACACATTTATTTTTTCGAAAAATTTCCCCAATAAGGAAATTTGTTAGAACTGTAATTTATATATATAACCCGCCGGTATGGGGAATCAAACTTGGGACCTCGAGGTCACTCCTCGAGTGCCCCTTGCCATCTCCACCAACCCTTTGGGTTTGCATACACACATTGAAAGTCTCACATTCTCCACTTTATTTGAAGTTTGAGTTTGATTCTTGTACTTCATGTTGGAGTATTTTAACAAAAAATTCTCTTTGTTTTCAAGATTGGTTTTGAAAAAGCCTTGAAGTTTTGAGTAAAACCATAAAGTGCTTTAGTCCCACATTGCTTGAAAATGGAAAGAGAAAACTTTCTTACATACTTAAACTTTTGGAAAGTTCTTATCCCACATTGATTCTTGTAAAGAACTTTAAGGAGTATATATAGTAACACTCCTTGGCCTTTTTGTAAGTTGTGCTTGAGTCTAAGACTCGCACGCGCATGGGGGGAAGGACAAGTGGGGGAGATACGAGTTTCTGAAATTTACGGATGCTCTGTGGCAGCATTCTGGCCTCCCCCAGAATTCTTATGGGACTGTAGTGAGTCTATATATACTGCAAAATATAGCTGTTGGGCAACAGTCATATTATTCATTACCCTACCCTCCAACAGTCACATAACAGTCATGTTTTTATTGCAGCATTTTATTTCTGAAATGAATTTCGGATTTATTTCTATGTAACAGCTTTTCAACAGCTCTTTTTCTTCACCTATAAAAGGAGACATCTTCCTCACTTTTCAATACACAACTTTCAAGCTCTCTTTTCTGATTTCTAAACACTTAGACTTGTGGGCATTTTGGTAAGGTATCGAGTGAAGCTTCTGCTTCATTCGTTTGTGCAGAATTACGAGTGAAGCAACAGTGAAAGCTGGGCTGTTGTATCCCGGAGGCGACGCGTTAATAACCTTGCTGCACCGGTGGTAATTCTCCGAAGGGGCGCGAATCGTCTTAAGAGAGCGACCTAGTCCGCGCCTCAGCCAGCTGTTTTATATTATATTTTTGGAGTTGTTCTTGCCTGTTTCTTGCAACAATTCCAACACTTCATATTGGGCTCATCTTTCTTGAGCATGCATGCTTTTGGATTGGATATTTATATTTTTTCATAGTATCGAGCTATACCATGCATGTGTTTTTTTATGGTTTTTAGATCGTAGTTGTCTTCCTACAGTACGTTTCACTTGGACCAAAGTTTGAAATTTAGACTCAAGTAAAATTTCAAACTTTGCTTGAAGGCAGGTGACAATTTCAATATTGACGGCACGTGAAACTTAAGATTAGTTCTTATGCTTAGTTGGTTTAGTTTCCTCAAGCATTACATCATGTATACATTATGAAATGTATGTGTTATGCACATAAATACGGATGCAAATGAGACTGTGACATTAAGGCTCTGTTTGGTAACGTTTATTTTTCTAATTTTTTCTCTAATTGTGTGAATTGGAGAAAATAAACGCGTTTGACACACAGTTTTTTTTTTTTTTTCAGATTTGAAAACCAGTTTAAAAATAGGACTGTTTTTTTAAAACTCCAATTTAAGAGTTTTGTGTTTTATTTTGATCCCACCACCACCTCCCACCACCACAGCCACTGCCCATCGCCACCGTCGGTCGCGACCACCGGCAGCCACAGCCACGCCCCACCACCGCAAACCACCACTAAAGAAAAAACTCAAAATAAAAACTGGGTAATTAAACACCCAAAAGAAAAAATTCAAAATAAAAAACTGGGTAATCAAACACCCATTTATTTTTCTAAAAAAAAAAAACTTTAACTGGTTTTTGTTTTATTTTTTGGAAAACAGAAAATCAAAACTGGAAGTGTTTCCAAACGCTACCTAAGTATACTCTAAATAGAGATCTATGCACATAGCTAAAGGAAAAAGATTAAAAAGTAGACCGGAAAGATATTGTCTCATTGTGAAAGGGTCCGATTGGATCACGGAATTAGCCTTGTAATTGAAATTTATTTTGCAATTGGATTTTTAGAATTATAATTCTTATGTTTGGACAGCTTATTTGGAATTAGAATTACAATTCATACCCAACTAGTTTTGATTCCGTGCGTTACACAGGGAGCAACAATTATTAAAGTACTGATTGAGATATTTCGTACTTATGTGCCTAATTAGAATAATAAAATTGGTAGTGATAAAAAATAATTTTTACCTTTTTATATAAGTTTTCTTACCAATTTTTGTCATTGAAAATGAACTTGTATAGTAATTATTAGCTTTTAGCAACCAATGTAGATGGAAAAATGATATATGAAATGATAGAAATAGTCTGTCTCAAATAATAGCATTAATAGTGATGACATTAACAATAATAACCTGTGTATTGAAGTTTGTATTACCAAGGCCACCAAAAAAAGAGTAAGGGTGTGTTTGATAACGCAAGTAAGCACTTAAAACTTAAAATTTTCAATAATTTTATATTAAGTGTGTTTGATAACGCTAAACCTTGTATCACTTAAAAAATTAATTCCTACAAAAAATAGACTAAAATTTTAAGTCAGGGTGGACTTACTTAATGCTGATCACTTAATTCTAAGTGCGATGATTAAAAGTTCTTGAACATAATTTTATATAAAAAAATAATTACCACCACAATGCCGCCTCAATTAATTTGCTCGCAACACCGCCTCCACTACAATACAACCACCACCACAACCATTATTTCCTTTTGCTACCACCACCACAATTACCACGACTTGACCACTATCACCACCACCACCAATACCACTACAAGGACATCGCCACCTCCACCATACCGTCACTGTTTTCACCACGTCTATTTTCGCCAAAATTATCTAAAAATGTACTACACTACAACTATTATCATGACCGTCATGTCGCCGCCTATCGCTATCATCACAATTATCAAAATCACGTCTTCACGCACCATTATCGCCATAATTGACACTTTTTGCCGCCGCCACCACCACTACTATTACTCAATCGTCACTGCCACCAACACGATTTTAGCCCCAAAAAAAGTTATAAATTACATAAACAAATGCATAATTTTGGTAAATTGGATAAATTTGTAAATAAATAATTTTCAGACATCTGCTTTTGGTTTACCAAACAGGTTAACTTATTTTTCAGTAAAAATTCAGTCGCTTAAAGTTTTCAGTTTTACGAATTCAGCGCTTAACTTTTTCAGTACTTAGATTTCAATTTTATCAAACAACCCCTAAGTCCACCCAATTTTAGTCAATTTTTGGTAGAAATTAATTTTTTAAGTGATACAAGATTTAGCGTTATCAAACGCACTTAATTGAAAATTATTGAAAACTTTAAATTTTAAGTGCTGAATTGCGTTATCAAACACACCCTAAAACTATAAACCATATGGTTGAAAATAAAACGTGAAAGTAGAATACACACACACACACACTTATAATGAAATAAAATGAGAGTAATTTTTTTAGTTAGAGATAAAAACTAATAGAGAGTTTTAGGCTTATCTAAACAATAGAAAAGATTTAAGGTTCAAGGGAATATGTAGAGAATTAGTTTTGACAAAATTTTAGGATTAATGGAATTATAAAGTTATAAACAAAATTTTTAAGTAAGACACATTGACATATAAGGGAGAGAAATGTAAAATCTATGTAATTGGTTTAATTTCAAATGGAAAAAAAGAATTTAAATCAAATTGAATTGTATAGGAGAGAGAAAGAAGAAATACAAATCACTACTACAAAGGTGAGTTAATTCAATATCAATATGCTTATAAAGTCAAAATAAAAAAGTCCACGTGGAAAACTAAAAGAGTGTCCGAGTAGGCAGTGACTGGACAATATTCTCTCATTTGTGCATCATTTGAGCATGTCCAGACGTAATAGCACGCAAAAACAAAAAAATATTAAAGAGAGAAAAGAAACACTTATTTTAATAATAATGTGAAAGCATTCCTATAATTGGCGTTTTCCGTGATCTTGATTTGTCAAAGCTCTGCAGATGAAGAAGCACCGTCAACTTAGAATAGTTCTTTGCGGAAGGTGCCGCCTATTATCTCATGGGCACATGATTACTGTTGTTGGTGGCAAGCAATTTGTTACAACTGAGGAGCTTCGGGAAAAGCTATCTCACTTGCGCCACGAGAGAGCGCTGATTGTTAAACTGTTAAGAAATATTTAATCCAATTACTAATATGGTTAATGCCTTGGCTTTTTCAATGATGCATGTCTTTAGCGAGGAATACATGCTCAATGAGCAAGCCATTGTTTAATGATTCATTTATTTTCTTACATGGGTAGTAAGGGATACATGCTCAACGAGCCTCCTGGAACTGTTATTGAGGTGAATGGATGTTACAGGAACATGCATCATCTGTTCTTGTACAAAAGCTGTAGCTTGATAATAAGAAAAAAAATGAAAAAGCTCTCTTTAGAATGCAATATATGGTAATTAGCGCTTAGTTTAAGAGTGAACATAACCTCATCTCAATTATATTTTTTTAATTGTTAGTTGATGATTTAATTGTTAGTTGATGATTGTAAATCATTTAGCTGTTAGCTCTGTAGTCATATTTGTTTGGTCAATCTTGCTGCCATGTAATGACTTAGTATGCAACTTAGTAAGGCACTTTGACTAGGTAATAGTTGTGCAGATCAACTTGAATGGTTATGTCGATATAAACATTTGTCTTCTAACTTGTGTTATTTATCTTCTATCTTAAAATGCTGATTTGATAAAGTTGGTGCAACTAATGCTTGCGTTTAAAATTATTCTTTTCGTTGTTTGCAACCAATTGAGTTTCCAATTTTATCTATTGGTAAATATACTTGCTCTTATGTGCAGAATTGTTTGGTAGAACTATTTGATAATATCTAGGACTGCTTTTTTGTATCTGTTATATGGATAACACTGCGTTAAGATCCTTTTCGTCCAACGAAAATGACGAGGATGGGATTATTCGAGCAAAAGGGGGAGGTGAATTGTTGCAAGGAATTGGAGTCACAGTGATATCTTTAGCAATGTGGTATCATGAAAAATATATGTTGAGAAACAACCTACTAATGACTCGGAGATGTTAATGGAATAAATATTGAGGCGCTTATACAATGGAAGTGATGATAATTGCTATGACTTTGTTACGTGTAACAAAAAATTCATATGCTAAACTTTGTGATATCTTACGTAAGAAATAAGAGTTGCGTGATTGCGGGTGTGTATATGTTGAAGAAGCAGTGGCCATGTTTTTACATGTTCTTGTTCACAATACTAAATTCCGGGTAATAAAAGGATTTTACATTCATTCTGGAGAAACTATTAGTTGGCAGTTTGGTAAGTGTTAAAAGCAGTTTTTAAGTTGACTAACGATTCTATCAAAGTCCTACAGGTAAACTTAGAGGCTGTGGAAGATGGAAAATGAAGATGGTTTAAGGTGAGAAAGACGATCTATATGATTATGCACATTCTTTATTGCTTTGTATAGTCGACTTAAGATGATATATATATATATATATATATATATATATATATATATATATTCTTGTGCTTTTACTTAGAATTGTCTTGGAGCCTTAGATGGAACATATGTTCGTTTACTGTTCCTCGCCAAGATTAGGGTAGATACAGAAATAGGAAGCAACAAATCACGACTAATATACTCGGAGTTTGTGATAAAGACATGAAAATTGTTTACGTGTTACCTAGATGGGAGGAATCTGCATCAGATTCTAAGGTATTGAGGAATGTTCTAACTCGAGTGGGCCCCTTTAGCGTGCCACGTGGTATGTCACTTGTTTGTCTTTTTCAATACTAGAGAGATTTTGGATGGATTAATTCAAGTCTATGAAATGCAAATTATACAATGTAGGAACATATTATTTGGTTGATGTGGGATATGCAAATGGACCTGGCCTTTTAGCTCCTTATTGTTCAACATGTTACCATCTTAATGATTGGGCAGCTAGTGGGAATAATTTAAGTACTTACAAAGAGTTGTTTAATCTTCGTCACTCAGCTGCCCAAGTAATGTGATTGAAAGAACATTTGAGTTGCTGAAGAAACGGTGGGCAATTCTTAGAACCGCGTCTTTCTTTGATGTAAAACACATGTGATATTATGAGTTGTAGCTTGTTGGTTCATAATTTTGTGCATACATATATAGTATATAACATGTCACAATCTGATTCTTTTTATCATTTGTACTTGGTATTCTAGGTTCGAATAGTCAGTGTATGTTGCATCTTACGCAATTTCATACGAGAGGAACAAATTAGACAAGAAGCAAGATTATTAGTCGAGATTGCTACAAAATTAGCAGCTGCTCAAATTTTTAGATGACACAAACGATGAAGAAGTTATAAGATATGTCCGACTTACGCCTGAATGGACAACATGTGGCGAGAATTTAGCTGAGGGCATGAATATTAAGCTAAGCATGGACGAGGAGTTTGATACAATAGCTAATTACCTATCTGAAATGTTATTTCTTTAGCAGCTATTTTCTTATTATTGTATATCTCATGGATATCTTATTACTGCATATCATAAATGTTACTTTTTAGGAGCCATTTTCTTGTTGAAACAACATAATATGTGGTGAATTTTCAGGAGCTATGGATTTATGGTGGTTGTTGGTTGAATGTTTTTGAGTCGGGTATGTGGTAGTGTTGACTGATGTTTGAAGAACAAAAAAATTGGCTCATTTATCTATTTTATACTTTGTCATCATATGTGTATTTATCTTAGTGAGCTCATTTTTTTCATTTTGTACTTAGTCATCTTATGTGTATTTTCTTTCCTTTTCTTTTTCTTTTGTTGGGTAGGGTGGCGTGAGGTATGATTTGATAAAAACAACTCGAAACTCCCGTTCTGCAAAATGGGAGTTTCAAGTTATTAAATCCAACACATTGATTGCATATGTGAATTCCAACTGCAACATAGTGATTGCATATGGATATTTTCTCTTCTTAAATCTTTAAGACAATCATCTGCCTCCCCCTTTCGAGAAAAATGCAGCAGATAACTATGTGCTTTTTTTTTGTGAGGAGTAATGCTAGACACTGAATTACTGTGTCAAAACATTAAATGTTATGCATGTGAGACAACCACGTGTGTGCACATCCAATGCATAAAGGGGAGACTGAATTGAGATGTAAAAAAGGTAAACTAAATCTTCAACTGAATTTCAACCCAACTAACCATTTAGAAGAGTGACCTGACATTCTCTCTCTCTCTCTCTCTCTCTCTCTCTCTGTTGGGGGAGGGGAGAATGCTGATAGAGGTTGAAGAATTGTTACCTGAGCAATTGATTTTTAATTGGTTCTTTTTTGTTTAGTCTCTGTGTGTTTTGTTCTAGAAAACTAGTTTCTTTGGAAATCTTGAAATTTTGCAGCCTATGGAGCCTGTTCATCTCAACCAGTCATCTCAGATGTTTCTGGTTGTGCAACAATTTTTAAATCGTGGTAACAATCCTGACCTTTTGCATCTCAATTTAGTCTCCCTTGTACCATGGAGATGATTCAGTTGAAGATCCAATACTTCAAACACAAATGATATTGCTTGTGAGTGCTTGTTTGGGCTACTCGCCACGGTTGAAAGAGTGGTTTTGTTTCATTGTTCTATAGGGTGACATTTCTTTCTTTTCTGTGACTTACAACCATGTTTCCTGTTATGCTTGTTCTCTTGATATCTTTTTTGCTAATTCTGTGACTTGCATCCATGGTTCTGTTATGCTTTTTCTCTTGGTATCTTTTCTGCTAGTGTTCACACTCTTACGAATAATCTCTAACAAGACTTGTTCTCTTGGTATCTTTTCTGCTAGGTGTTTTTATGGTCATTCACTTTGAGAAACTTAGTGTTTTCATTTTTATTAACTTAAGGAAGTTGAACGAACTGATGGGAGTTAACTGAATCACACACTAATGGTTGCTTGATAATGTCTCAGGCTAATGTGGAGGCAAATGCAAATAGATCGAGCAATGAGAGTGACTGATATGTGAGTGATTGATGTTGCAAATTGCGCTGCGTTTCATCTCTTGAACAGCTATATATGTAGGCCTTTTGCTCCCCTAGAAAGTGTTTCTAGTGAAATTCATTATAGTTAACGTAAACTGTATAGCAACTTGACCTTCCTTTTGTTTGTAACCATACAATGTCTTATGCAATGACATTTCAGTGCATGGCTTTGATATTTTTATGGCTTGTTAATAAAGTTGAGTAAGTACATTACTTTGTTAACAGTTTGGATGATTTGGTTATATGTCTTTAATTGAGTTGATATGTACTGAACAATTATAAAAAATAAAAAAAAATTGCATATCTTTAGCAGCGATCAATGTGCACTGCCATAAGTTTTTCATTATGTAAATAAAAACTAAATGAATCATATTAAAAATGCTACCGCAACGAGACGATCTGCTTCCATAATTTCAAATTCGAATTTAGGTGGCTAACTGTAGCAGCGGTCATAAACCGCTGCCATAGAAAGGCTTTAAAGCGCGAATTTTGGAAACAATAGAGCAACGGTTGACCGTTGCAATAAAGGTGCATGACCGCTGCTGTATGTCTATGGCAGCGAGGCCTATAGCAGCGGCCGACAGTCGCTGGGAAAGCCTTTGGCAGCGGCTGTTCAATCTATAGTAGCAGTTTTTGACTGCTGCCATAGCCACATTTTCTTGTAGTGTGCATATTTACTTTTTGTTATTTGACTTTAGTAATTTCAATCTTAATCCAATTTTTTGTGCGAACCAATCAATAGAATTACAAATTTCATTCAATTCCAGATCAATTCCAATTTCATAAGAATTACAACTCCTAATTCCAATTCCATATGTTAATTGAAGCCTAACAGAAAAAAGAAAAAATATAACATCTTATTAATTGCAAGCTTTTAGATCAAATTCCATGAGTCAGCTATAACAGGAATTGTGTTTTGCATACTTCGTAGTGAATCGGTGTATGACTGTAAATATTAACCAGATTAATAACCAGAACCAAGCTCTGGTCAGTTTACAATATACAATATAAAGTACTAAAAAGTGTATTCATGCGTATCATACATATAACTCCCTCCGTCCCACATAATTTGATCAATTTTTTTTTTGCACGTAGATTAAGAATTTAAGTGATAGATTATGTATTTCTCATTTACCCTTAAGAGAGAGGAGGGGAAGAAAATGGACCAGGAGAGAGAAAATGAGTGTTAAATGTGGAGAGAGAAATAAATAAAAACGTGTAAGAAAGTGGGACATGAGAGAGAAAATGAGTTGATGAATAGTTAAATATAGAGAAAGAAATAAAAAATAAAAAGTGTAAAAATTGCAAATATGTAAAAGCACTTGCAGAATCTTCTTAATTCGAAAAGTGATCGACTTTTATGGGATGGCCTAAAAATAAAATTTGATCAAGTTATGTGAGACGGAGAGAGTATGAGAGAGAAAAAAAATATTAATATCTTTTAATAAAAAATACATGTTTTTGCTTAAACTACGGTTGGTAAGAGAGATTTAATTTATAAAAGTATTGTAATCATAAAGAATAATGTCTGTAGCTAATTCAATCACGATAAACTTCAATAAAAATATTAAGAAATGAATTAACTTGCATTACTCCTATTTGTCAATTTTGTGCAAAACTGACACCTCGTTATACATGTTAGGTAGGATAGGTCCTTAGTAATAGTTTCAAGAGACCCGTCAAAGACTCTACTAGTTGAATTCTTAATTAACCTAAATTGTAGCCTCCAACCCTCTTGCACATTGCTTCTAGAGATTTGAATCTTCTTGTATATATATGTGTGTGTGTGCGCGCTTTTCGTTTCTTTATATATTGTAAGTTGAAAGACAATGAACAGATAGTAACACACTGGAGCCGCTATATGTTTTTTCTTTTTTAAGCTTTTGTTTTACATTGTCACTAATATCTCAATGAATATAGGCTTAGACTAGAGTAGCGGAGCAGTCATGCTGGTAACATGTATAGCTAAATAGTAAATACTATTTTAGTTGTGTTTAACTAAGGTTGGCGTTATCACATATTCCGAAGTTTCTCTTTTTAATTTCAGAGGGTTTTTTAGGTGCTACATAAGACGTGAGATTATTATAGTGATCAAGTAGAATATAAAAGAAATAAAGTTAGGATTCAAATTCAATAAGATTTCTAAGTATATAACTTATTACATCGAAAATATCATTGTTTCTACAAAATGAATTTAATAGAAAAACCACATAATGTCCAATATATATCTTTCTTAGTTCTTATAAGATGCAACTTAATTATGAGGCTGTTCAATGGAAAAAGATGCATGTCCTTATTTTATAGTGCGTTTTTTACGTCTCTTTGACTACTGTCGCCAAGTTATAGTTTTTATATCCGTTAAATGCATTTTATAGTATTTTCTCATGTATACTTATTTTACCGCAACATGATGTAACCTTTATATACCAAAATTTGGTAGGTTACATCTATAACTACAATTAACTTGCAAAGCACGACAATAACCTTACACTAAATCAACATTTTACAGGCTGGGGGTTGATCAGAGAGCTGTTTTTCCACAATAATATCATCACTCATAGGTAGAATTGATTCCATTGTAGTCAAAATTAAGTTGTAATGCTTATAATTGGTCTGAGATTTACTAATTAATAAATCTTAGTTTTGATAAATAAAAAAAAACAATCAAGTTAGATAAAAGAGTCTTTATATTGGTCGTTAGGTCCCTATCAAAAATAAACTATCGTGAGGTCTTACCAATGCAAAAATTGGCCTGTAATTTGTTTATTAGCTTGTATATTATAAGGCGAGCTTTCCGGCTATGATTTGAAATCCTTATATTATATGTATTTGTATATATGCATATATTTGTTGTGATTTAAATTTACTGTAACGTCATTTTTTCTTCTAAATCTCATATTTTATTTTGGTGTTTTGGATATATAAGTTTTCATCTTTGTGAGAGAGTTGATTTTAAGGATACAATAACTAAAATTAAATCTTGATAATTAGTATACACATTCCTTAGTTAGAGTTTTACAAATTAGTAGTTAGATTATATAAGGTTTCCTGATATAGCCCTCATATATTTTCTAAGACATTAAGAAAACCTAAAAAATAAGGATCCCTCCCAAAATAATATTTTCATACCTTTAAATACACTAATATATTTACTACATACCTTTAGATCCTTTTCAACTATCAGAGTTAATAATAAGCTTTATTATACATGTAATTTTTATTAACTGCAATTCCTTAGTTATTTGTTGGTCGTGTGGTCTCATCCAAAAATATGCTCCATTTTTTATTTAACCAAAGGATTGTAAAAAGCGTGTATCATATTGATCATTATTTACATTAATTACGATTAACATATGTTTCATATATGATATAAATCAGTTGTTACATCATTTTTGTTATTCTGATCTCATATGTTGTTTGTGTTTTTTTGGCATCTATGAACTTCAATTTTTATATAAAAAAATGCTTTTATACTAGTCAAATTCAAATCTTAGTACGTGAGTATATAAGTAGGTAGAGTTTTAGAATGTTTAGAATAGGATCGTAGATTATAAGAGGTTTAGTAATATAAAAATAAGGATGTTCTCATATTATAATGGGTTTACTAATATAGAAATAAGGACGTTTTCATATAATAAGTGGTTTACTATTGTAGATATAAGGACAATCCAAGATAATATTGGAGACTTTTAGTGACATACATTTGGTATTTTAGTTTTTATAATCCTATTTTATGTCGAAAACATAATTTGATGTTGTGCCTTACAAAGAAGCTATCGTTAAATTTTCATCGTTATTTTTTGCTTTCTTACCATATTTTATGTATGAGCTATTAAAGTTTAACATTGGACTAACACGAGATATAGGAGTTGGGGTGTGTGTGTGTGTGTGTGTGTTTGGGGGGTGGGGGGGTGGTGTTAGTCATTAAATTCACACAATAACAATCATCGCTCATAGTTACAATCAACGCACGACAATCATCGCCCATAGTTATAATCAAATTTATTGTCCTCAAAATTAAGTTCCAACACTTATAATTTTTCTATATTGTACTAGTTATTCTTATTAATTAACCAAAAAAAGGAGTCTTTTTGTTGGTCATTAGGACCTATAAAGAATTTTTGGTTGGAGTATATTGGTTTAGCATTTGTTTTATAGATTTACATGAATACATTACCTCGATCATGCATCTAACAATGTTCTGTCTCATTTGCATTATTTTAAGTGTCAATTGCCATTTAGCTAATTTTCTCTAAATCCATATGTGATTTCTTTACTTAGAAGAGATATACTACTTTGTAGATCGAGAGGTCATATCTCCAAAAAGCTAGCCTATGTATCGCTTATTAAAGCAATAGTTTGAACAGTTTCTAAGTTAATGACGTTATTAACTTAGAAAATGTTCAAACTAAAAAAAAATTCAATATAATTGTAACAAACATTTATTTCCTTCTAAATTTTATATGGTATTTTGTTTTCTGAATATATTTAGTTTTATTATCCTTAGAGAGTGATTTTAAGGACACCTTAGTCATAATTAAGTCCTAGTGAGGTACTATATTGTTTCGGTAGAATTTTATATTAATTAAGTATAATTAGTATTCAAATTATATAAGACTTGCTAAATAGCCCTCATTACTTCTGCAAAATTAAGTCAATTCAAAAGTAAGGACTCCATCCAAATTGTTATTTGGAGACATGTAGAGACACTAATATGTTAAGAATAGCTTTATATTCTTTTAACATTAGATTGATCAATATGCTTTATTACTATTACAAATTTATGTAAAGAGAATTACAGAACCTTTTTTTTTTTTGCAAGAACCCATTAAAGAGTATTGCCTAATTTTTGCTGACCAAAAAGATCGTAAAACGTATACATTATTAAGGTAGATATTTACTGTAATAAGTTGTTACAAAATTATTTTTTTCTAAATTAATCTCACATTGTACTTATGATTTTTGGAGCTACAAATAACTACTTTAGTATTAGTGAATACTATTTAGAAATACAATAGTCAAAATTGCGTCTTATATGATTAATGTGTTGGTTAGGTAGAATTTTAGAATTAGTTTTCAAATGATATAAGGTTTGTTAATATAAAAAAATAAAATTAACTTACAAATAAAGACCCCTTCAAGATAATATTGGAGACCTTTTGTGACACTTTTATGTTTAATTTTTAGTTTTTATAAATCCTACTCTATATATAGAAAATGCAATGTGATGACGTGTCGTACAAAAATACTGACGAAATTCAAAATGAAGCTATTAATGTTGAGTTTCACTATTATTTCCTACGTAGCTTAATATATCATATTGATAGATCCTTTATGTTTGAACGAACATACATCTAGGTAGATGAACTTGTCAGAATCGATAATAAAATGCTTCGACATGGATTGCCGTGTGGTAAAAAATCTTCACTATATTATTGATGGAGATGACATGGTACAAGAAGTGGGTGCGATCTAATAAGCTTGAGAACTTTTCCATTTATTGTACCACATAAGCGTCATCACCATATTAAAGTTTCTCGTTCCAGTGGTGGTTTAATTTATGCCTTTCATCAAAAACCCAACATCAATGATGTTGACCCCCCACACTAGTCTTCTTCACTTAATTATCTCGTGGAACCTTGTCCCTCGTACCGGCTCTTTTGCCAACTTTACCCTCTTTGACATCATTCTTCTCGCTTATTTTCTCGGTTGCGACCCTCTAAATCTGCACTTGCATTATGATGACCCGTATGCTTCACTCTCAGAACTTGCATTATGATGACCCTGTGGCTGCTGCTTACTTGGGTCTTTCGTCACTTCAAACTTCCTCTACCACCTCTGTAACGTGACTGTGGTCCTCTCCCTTCTTCTTTTCGGTACAACATTTAAACCATCGGCAAGGCCAGCCTCAAAGTGCTCAAAGACGATGAGACCAACAACGTATCTCTTGTTCAAGGTGACTCCCAGTCATCTCATTCAGGGACCCTTCTATCTATTCCTTCTGCCCCTCCTCCATTTACTTCCACTCCTCCAACCCTATGCCTCCCTCCGACTCTATATTCCTCTCAACGACCTCGACAACTTTGATTTTGGCTTCTTTGACACCTTTTCTTTCATCTCTCTTCCTGCTCTTGACATCTCGTCCGAGCAGTTACTCATCCGTTAACACTACACTCCAACGTTAACAGATTTTAGACTACATCCCTCTCTCACCTCTAACCAAAATACCCTCTATACAAATGTCACCACCTACACTGAAATATACACCATCCTCACTGAAAACTACAACCCCCTTTCCGAAATGTCTCCAGCCTTCTCCAAAACCAACAAACCAAAGTCAAATTCAATCCATAAACTCCAGAATTTTGGGTAACCATGTGGACTTCTATAAGGTTCTGTTGGAATTGGGTTTTAAACCCATTGTGGAGAAGCAACTTTGACTCAATTTTCAAATGGGTTTCAAACCATAGCTTGGTTAGGAACAAATTAATTCACGTTCATCTATTGGAATAGATGATCGTGGTATATTCACATGTTTAAAACGAATGAGAAGTGAATGAGAAAATTGAAGCTAAAGTTAGTGGTTCACCTTGAAAGGAAAAGAGTATCCCACATTGAAGAGATAAAGCCAATGTTGTCTCCTTATAAGGCTTAGCCTTGAGCTAAGGGATGGGCCCCGCCCCGCCCCGTCCCGGTTCGGTCCGTGGCCGTGGCTTGGGCTAGGCCCAATCAGGCTTTATTCTTTTTGGGACAAATAAATTTTATTTATTTAATTTCCTTTCCGAAAAGTTGTGACCTTTCCTTTCCAACCAACCAGCTGTGAAGAGTTGCACCCCCCAGTGAATACTCTGTGTATAAAACCGAGTCAGTTTACAGAAGTTAGATACGAATTAAAATCCCGAATTTTCTTTTCTTCTGTACAAGAGTCTGTCCCAGTTTTTAGTGTTTCGAAAAGAAGAAAGAGTTCTACCATTGTTTGGTTCGCCGGGTCTGGAAATTTGGTGTGCTACTATTTTCAGACGTAGCCGTTGTATCCTGGGAGACTATCGTCTAGAGCCGTCAGCACCGTTGCGGGACGAATAAGTCTTAAGGACAGTGAATCAAATTCACGCCTCGGCCCCTTTTTCCTTTGCTGTTCTGCAATCCTGTTGTGAGTTCATTTTAATTGTTCTTGCAAAGACTATATGTTCTGTTTAGTAAACTACATTTCTGTATTTCGTACTTAATTGTTTTCTGCACAAGTATATATTTCGAACAACAATCTTAAGACTTATTCCGCGTACTTTGTGTACATGTGTAGAAACAGTATTTTCTAAACAGTGTTTTTCAACTTTCGTTTTCTTATTTGATTCTATCAATCTATACTAAAATTATTTTCAATTTCTGAATTTAATTTTAGTGATACTAGAATCTGTTTTCATTATACTTTTGTGATAGACTGAATTATTTTTGCTTATTAATAGTTGTTATATTCTGTTGATAGATATAACAATGGCTACTAGCGAAACCAATTCGGAAAGTGGACCGGTTCATCCCAGCGGTGGGACTGTGTATGCGACGCCTTACGTTGCACCTGCTCATGGTTCCGTTGGACTTGGTGAAAGACCGGAAAAGTTCAATGGAAAGGATTTTAAGAGATGGCAACAGAAAATGTTGTTCTATCTTACCACCTTGAACTTGGCAAGGTTCTTGCAAGAGGATGCACCAGATCTTGGTGACAATCCTGACCGGCAAACAGTGGCTGCCGTGGATGCTTGGAAGCATTCGGATTTTTTGTGCAAGAACTACATCCTCAATGGATTGGACAATGCGTTGTATAACGTATACAGTCCAATGGCCAATGCGAAAGCATTGTGGGAATCCTTGGAAAGGAAATACAAAACGGAAGATGCCGGCTCAAAGAAATTTGTAGTCGGCAAATTCCTTGATTTCAAGATGGTGGATTCCAAGACTGTGATTAGTCAAGTCCAAGAGTTTCAGCTAATCCTCCATGATATTCATGCGGAAGGGATGGTACTTGGAGAATCTTTTCAAGTGGCTGCGCTAATTGAAAAATTGCCACCTACTTGGAGAGATTTCAAGAACTATTTGAAGCATAAGCGCAAGGAGATGAAGCTTGAGGATTTGATTGTGAGATTGAGGATTGAAGAGGATAATCGCCAGTCCGAGAAGAAGGCCGGTAATTATCATCATGAGGCCAAGCAAATGGGGTCGAGCAAGGTCAATCAAAGAGGAGGAAAATTTCCGATTCCGATGGTCCAAGCGGAGCAAGCGGCTCAAATTTCAAAGGCGGTGAGAAGAAGAAGTTCAAAGGGAATTGCTTTGGGTGCGGCAAAGCTGGCCATCGTGCTAAGGATTGTCGCAAAAACAAAGGAAACTTTAAAGGAAAGAATTCTCAAGCCAATGTGACCGAAGTTACCAAAATCACCGAGGACGTGACAGATTTGAATTTATCTGCGGTGGTATCCGAAGTCAACTTGGTTGGAAATCCCAAACAGTGGTGGGTAGACACAGGCGCTACTCGACATGTGTGCTCCGAGCGAAGTATGTTTACTACATATGAGAGCGCCAACAACGAGAATCTGTTCATGGAAAACTCTTCTTCTTCAAAGGTGCTAGGAATGGGCAAGGTGGTCTTAAAGATGACATCCGGAAAGGAATTGAGTCTCAACAATGTGCTTCATGTGCCAGACATTCGGAAGAATCTAGTGTCAGGCTCATTGTTGAGTAAGAATGGTTTCAAGCTAGTGTTTGAGAGCGATAAATTTGTACTCACTAAAAGTGGGATGTTTGTAGGAAAAGGGTACTTATGTGATGGTCTGTTTAAGTTAAATGTAATGACCATCGTGCCTAAAGTTGTACCAAATTCCGATATTAATAAAATTATTTCTTCTGCTTACTTGTTGGAATCTCCTAATTTATGGCATCGTAGATTAGGTCATGTAAATTATGGTTCCATACAAAAGCTAGTGAAAAATGGTTTTTTGCCTAAAATGGATTTTGACTCACATAAAGCATGTGAAATTTGTGTTGAAGCTAAAATGGCAAAAACGTCTTTCAAGTCAATTGAAAGAAGTACGGAACCTTTAAGTCTAATTCATAGTGACATATGTGACTTAAAGGTGGTACAATCTAGAGGAGAAAAAAAGTATTTTATTACTTTTATTGATGATTGTACGAGATTTTGTTATGTATATTTGCTTAGAAGCAAGGATGAAGCCTTGGAAGCATTTATGCAATACAAAATTGAGGTTGAAAATCAACTTAGCAAGAAAATCAAAGTACTAAGAAGTGATAGAGGCGGAGAATATGTTTTCCCTTTTGAAAAATTTTGTGCCGATCACGGAATCATTCATGAGACCACGGCACCGTATGCGCCTCAGTCAAATGGAATTGCTGAGCGGAAAAATCGTACTTTAAAGGAAATGATGAATGCTTTGTTGATAAATTCTGGACTACCGGATAACTTGTGGGGGGAAGCGGTCTTAACCGCAAATCATATACTTAATAAAGTACATCACAAGAAGTTGCAAAAGACACCTTATGAGCTATGGAAAGGTCGTCCTCCTTCCTTCAAATATCTTAAAGTGTGGGGGTGTCTAGCAAAGGTAGCTATCCCACCACCTAAAATGGTCAAAATAGGACCTAAAACGGTCGATGGGATTTTTATTGGATATGCAAGCCATAGCTCGGCATATCGGTTCTTAGTGCATAAATCTGAAGTTGATGATATACACGTCAACACCATTATGGAGACAAGGAATGCACATTTCTTCGAGGATGTATTTCCTTGTCGAGTGGCACAAGAACAAAGTTCTTTAAAAAGAACTAGTATGAACCAAGAACCCTCACAAGAGGAAGATGAGCCAAGACGTAGCAAGAGAGCTAGAACGTCTACATCTTTTGGTCCTGATTTTCTAACATATTTGTTAGAAAATGAGCCTCGTACTTACAGTGAAGCAATGTCGAGTCCCGAAGCTCCTCATTGGAAAGAGGCTATTAATAGTGAAATAGAATCCATCATGCAAAATCATACATGGGAACTGGTGGATCTTCCTCCTGGAAATAAACCATTAGGGTGTAAATGGCTTTTCAAGAGAAAGATGAAAGCTGATGGAACGATCGAGAAATATAAGGCCCGACTAGTTGTCAAGGGATATAGACAAAAGGAAGGCCTTGATTATTTCGATACATATTCACCAGTTACAAGAATAACATCCATTCGAATATTGATAGCTATTGCAGCTATTAATAATCTTGAGATACACCAAATGGATGTGAAAACAGCTTTCCTAAATGGAGATCTAAATGAAGAGATCTATATAGAGCAACCCGAGGGGTTTGTAGCTCCTGATCATAAGAGGAAGGTGTGCAAGCTTGTTAAGTCACTTTATGGACTAAAACAGGCTCCGAAACAATGGCATGAAAAGTTTGATAAAGTCATGATCGAAAATGGCTTTAGAATCAACGAATGTGATAAATGTGTCTATGTTAAAGGCACGGAAAAAGGATATGTCATTGTTTGCCTTTATGTGGATGACATGCTCATTATCGGGAGCAATAATGAATTCATTAAGGCTACAAAGAAAATGTTGACCAGTAAATTTGATATGAAAGATATGGGTGTGGCTGATGTTATACTTGGTATGAAAATTACCAAAACATCAAATGGACTAGTCTTGTCACAGTCTCACTATATTGAGAAAGTGCTAGACAAATTTAAAAGTTACGATGATAGTCCAGTTAAGACACCACTAGATGTAAATTTACATCTAACAAAGAATACTGGTGAAGGAATATCTCAATTAGAGTATTCGCGTATAATTGGTAGCCTAATGTATATCATGAATTGTACGAGACCCGATATAGCATATGCTGTCAGTAAACTGAGTAGATATACTAGCAATCCAGGGAAGAATCATTGGATAGCTATTGTAAGAGTTTTAAGGTACTTAAAATATACCTTAAGCTTTGGGCTGCATTATACAAGATATCCAGCTGTATTAGAAGGATACAGTGATGCCAACTGGATATCAGATTCTAATGAAACAAAGTCCACAAGTGGATATGTGTTTACATTAGGAGGAGCAGCTATTTCTTGGAAATCCTCTAAACAGACATGTATTGCCAGATCCACTATGGAATCTGAATTCATTGCTTTAGATAAAGCAGGAGAAGAAGCGGAGTGGCTTCGTAATTTCTTGGAGGATATTCCAAATTGGCCTAAACCTGTGACACCAATTTGCATACATTGTGATAGTCAATCTGCAATTGGAAGAGCACAAAGCAGTATGTATAACGGCAAGTCTAGACACATACGTCGCAGACACAATACCGTTAAACAATTACTTTCTAGTGGAATTATCTCTATTGACTATGTGAAGTCAAAGGATAATATTGCGGATCCGTTAACGAAAGCTTTGACTAGAGAGAAAGTAAATGTGTCATCAAGGGGAATGGGTCTTAAGCCTATGAACTAAAGAGTTGCCATAATGGAAACCCTACCTAGCTGACTGGAGATCCCAAGATCTAGGTTCAAAGGGAAAACCGAATTATGTAAATGCGACTCAGACAGAGCACTGTGGGGGGTTAAAACCCTCATATCCATTCCTATGATGAGAAGACAGTGGCACCTACAAAAGGTTAGGTTAAGCTATGCTTTTAATGACTCTTATATCTTGGAAATCTAAGTGGGGGTGCGGTAGGAACCTCTTAATAAGAAGTCACCTATGTGAGTAAGAAGTGGGGCCGCTTCTATGAGAATTGTAAGGCTGAATTCTCAGAGAGTACTCATGAAAACCAGGAGTTGTTCAGGGCCAAAATGAACACAACAATGAGAACCTCAGAACAATGTTTGAGCGATACTGTGTGAAGTTCTATTGTCTCGGTTTACACTAAAGGTTGAACAGTTCAAGACATCACGTTCACTGGTTAACCAGTAAATCCGATAGTTCTCACTAGGGAAGGTTCAAGGCCATCGGCTACCTATCCCGATGCAGTGTCGTTCTAAAGAACTCTTTCTTATGTCAGTGTCTCTGTGCGTATAGAGTCCAGTCAATTTTCTATTCATGTGGGGGATTGTTGGAATTGGGTTTTAAACCCATTGTGGAGAAGCAACTTTGACTCAATTTTCAAATGGGTTTCAAACCATAGCTTGGTTAGGAACAAATTAATTCACGTTCATCTATTGGAATAGATGATCGTGGTATATTCACATGTTTAAAACGAATGAGAAGTGAATGAGAAAATTGAAGCTAAAGTTAGTGGTTCACCTTGAAAGGAAAAGAGTATCTCACATTGAAGAGATAAAGCCAATGTTGTCTCCTTATAAGGCTTAGCCTTGAGCTAAGGGATGGGCCCCTTGGGGGTACCCATGTTTTGTAAGGAGGGATGACCTAGGTTGACCCAAGGTCCACCACACGCGCGCGCCGCCCGCCCCGCCCCGTCCCGGTCCGGTCCGTGGCCGTGGCTTGGGCTTGGGCTAGGCCCAATCAGGCTTTATTCTTTTTGGGACAAATAAATTTTATTTATTTAATTTCCTTTCCGAAAAGTTGTGACCTTTCCTTTCCAACCAACCAGCTGTGAAGAGTTGCACCCCCCAGTGAATACTCTGTGTATAAAACCGAGTCAGTTTACAGAAGTTAGATACGAATTAAAATCCCGAATTTTCTTTTCTTCTGTACAAGAGTCTGTCCCAGTTTTTAGTGTTTCGAAAAGAAGAAAGAGTTCTACCATTGTTTGGTTCGCCGGGTCTGGAAATTTGGTGTGCTACTATTTTCAGACGTAGCCGTTGTATCCTGGGAGACTATCGTCTAGAGCCGTCAGCACCGTTGCGGGACGAATAAGTCTTAAGGATAGTGAATCAAATTCACGCCTCGGCCCCTTTTTCCTTTGCTGTTCTGCAATCCTGTTGTGAGTTCATTTTAATTGTTCTTGCAAAGACTATATGTTCTGTTTAGTAAACTACATTTCTGTATTTCGTACTTAATTGTTTTCTGCACAAGTATATATTTCGAACAACAGGTTCTCAATGAAATCTCTTCCACCTTACTCGTCAACAAGAGAGTTTTGAACTGCATGCATTTTCATTAAAAGAAGATCTACAAGAGTATAAAAATGTAATCAAAGTCGCCGGTAGTGCATTGAGATGGCCTTGTAGGTGACTACCAAGCGGAACCTCTACCTTGCCTATCAGAACTTTAATGCCCGCCCATCGACTTCACGTCAGTCATGCCGAGATTAAGGGTGGCTACAAAAATGCACAGTGGTTCTTCAAACCCTCGATTCAGTTTGCTCAAGAGCCTCACTTTCATGTGATCACCGAGGTATCAGTTCTAACTCCGACAACCAACATCTGACGTGCCTTCTTTGACACTATTGCTGTTAAAAAGTTGATTGGAAACCACAACCTGAGACGATGACGGGTAAGACTAAAAGAGTGATTGTTGAGTGGGAATTTTGCGAGGAACTCTCGAATGAATACTTAAGTCAGAAAATAGTTACAATGTAGAACTCTTTAAAAGGAAAGAATCATAGTGTATGTAGTTCTCCACGGTGTATGTAGTTCTCCACGTACTAGGGAGGAGGCCCCTTTATTAGGCGTAGGTGTAGAACTCTAATAGAATTAGGACTAATGGCTAGGCCTTGGGCCTGATCCTTGGTGACTAAGTTAGAGTCCCTTCAAAAGTCTAACTCGTTCAATAAGGCAACTAGTAATCTCGTAGTTAACCAGATTGTTGAAAAATAAACTTGGTTTAGTTTTTTAGAGTGGTGATTAATGTGACATGTTAGTGGGTTATTAAGTTATGTCTTAGTGGGTGCATAAGTTACAAGTGCATTATTGTTATGTGTTAGTGGAAGTAGTGGCTATTATATTGTTGAAATAGTGGGTTAGTGGTATATTTATTACATGTCTAGGAGTTACTTAGAAGTACTATAAAAATGTGTAAGATGATGCAAGTGAGAGGAGAGGAAGAACTATGAGATAAATTTTTTAAGGTATATTATGTGTTCTCTTCAAGTTCTCTCCATGTCCTCCTCATATAAGTGAGTGTATGAGTTTGAGTGCAACAAAGTGTGAGCTTGAGTGATCATTTGTTTACAACAAAGTGGTATCAGAGCCACAACGGTCCTAGTGGATGTTGTGGCATTAATGTTTTAGTTACTACGGTTGTAGAAAAAAGTATCCGATGGATATTTGCTGTGAGAAACTGTTGTTCTCAAATTATGTGAGAATGCGGAGTGTCCTTTCGTTGTATCTCAAATCATGTGATTTGTGGGATGTGGTCAGTGAAGAACCACATGGTAGCTTGTCAAAAGGAGTTCGACAAAAGAAGGAAGAAAAGGCACTCCGAGTATTGCAGAAGGCCGTCCATACAGAGATATGGATGTGCATTGGAGATGTAAGATCTCCAAGTGATGTTTGGCAAATGATCGAGGTCATTGCTTCCAACCGTAGACGTGACTTCTTACCCAAGGAGTATTGGGTACAAAGCTGGGAAGAAGATGAGTTCACAAATGAAGATGGTGAACATCTCGAGGAAGAAACTCTAATGCAGGATGAAAACGAGTTTCCCACATCCGAAGCTAAAGAAATAGAGGAGACAAAGGCTGAACAAGAGTTCAAGGCTTTTAAAGTCAGTGAGAACGACAAGTTGACAAATGGAGAAGAGCCAGTTGAAAAGATAGAGGAGAGCGAGAACACAGATGGTGATGATAATGCTCAATATGAAGAGATGGAAGATGAGAGCATTGACAAAGATGTAAGAGTTCACGGAGGTCAAAACGTGAACAACTCAGGTATGACCTTTGATGTTTCTTTAAGAGAAGAAAATGTGGTTGGGTCATTTCCACTATACAGCCTCTCAAATTTTGAAGAAGAGAGTAATGATTACTTTCTCATGGCTAAGAATGATGTGATAGTGCCACAAGAATATGCAGCTAAGGTTGATGTTTTGAAAACTTATTTCATTGAAAATCATCCTAGGGAGTTGTTTTTTATGACTAGGAAGGACAATGATTTTGTTGAAAGTTGAACGAGTTATTATCCTCAATTTGGCGTGGAGAATTTGTTGAGTGACATAGGTTGGGTAAACATGGAGATGTTTTTTGACCTAGAGGAGTTACTTGAAATGTCCAGAGAAAATGGTCAAGATCCAATATGCACACAAGTGACGAAGAAATGCCAGAGGTGCAACAAAAAGATGTGTCACATGCAATACACGTCAAAAGAAATGGCGAAGAAGATTGTTGCTCTTGATGGAATTGGAGATGTATACCATATTGGCACTTATCAAGCCCCTCAATCAAGAAGAATAATTGAAGACACAAATCAAGTTTAAAGGGGAGTGTTGAAAAATAAACTTGGTTTAGTTTTTTAGAATGGTTATTAATGTGACATGTTAGTGGGTTATTAAGTTATGTCTTAGTGGGTGCATAAGTTACAAGTGCATTATTGTTATGTGTTAGTGGAAGTAGTGGCTATTATATTGTTGAAATAGTGGGTTAGTGGTATATTTATTACATGTCTAGGAGTTACTTAGAAGTACTATAAAAATGTTTAAGATGATGCAAGTGAGATGAGAGGAAGAACTATGAGATCAATTTTTTAAGGTATATTATGTGTTCTCTTCAAGTTCTCTCCATGTCCTCCTCATATAAGTGAGTGTATGAGTTTGAGTGCAACAAAGTGTGAGCTTAAGTGATCATTTGTTTACAACACAGATTTGACCGATTGCAATAGGAATCATCTGATGACACGTGTCCACTGCTTATTGGGAGTGTAATTTTACCTATAGCATTGATCCTGAATATCTTCAAACCAAAAGCAGCTGCCTTGAGAAATGCTTTGGAATTGGCCACCTCGTCAATGTAGTTGGGTTGTCTTCTCAGACAGAATGTGCTCGTATGTGCTGCTCGGTACTATTAATGTTCAACAGTCGTGCCTAGCAGCTATGCTCGGGCATGCTGCTCCGAGGGTCTCTATAAATGATTAGGCTTATTTCTCTTGAGCCTTATCCACCATAAGTTGAGGCTAATCCTATTCAGTGATATAAGTGGGATATGAAGGCATAGCCAAATTGAGTTCTGTAATCTTGCTCACGTTCTCCATTGCTCTCAGGCACCATAAATGGGTGGTGTCATTGGCTTTGCTGAAGAGGGTTTCTCCAGACATTTATGGCATGAGCTCGGTGTAGTGATCTATCAACTAAGGCTCGACTCAGTCTAAGCTCGTGCTTAGAACTATTTGTTAAAGGTTGGGAATAAGATAAAGCTCGCTTCCTTAAAAGGAAAGATGTGCTCAAGCATCCTAGTTCCGAGTAACTTTGTACGTTGTAGTCCCATGCGATGGGTCTGTCTACACATCATAAGATGCCAGTAATGCTTGTAAATTGTACAAGGCGATCATAGCGTCTCTGAAAGGCAAGGTAATATGTTGGCGAATCCCACCAACACTCACTCAATGTGAGTAGACGGAGCTTATTCAAGGCGGATAAGGGCATTCCATCTAGTGAATTTCTCTAACCCCGCTCTGACAACTTTTTCTCACTGAAGTAAATGGATAGCCTACCATTTATAGACCCTGTTTAGAGCGCCCTTAACATAAAACCTTCGGGTTAGAGCTGAAAATGCCCAAAACAAGGGTGTCAAGCAAATATTTAACGATACGGCGTTTTTGGCTGAAAGTTTTCTTGGATTTTTGGCATTCTTTTTCTTAGATTACAATGTGCATGCATTGTAGTACATAATGTTTACGTGATATACATCCAATTTCAAGTATATGTGAGCGCCTTAATATTTTTTAGGTGTACATGAATCACAAACAAGATTAAGTATTATTTTTCTCGTCAGGAACAAGTTAAAAATATGCCGGTGATCCTTGACAGGAGAGATCTTCTCATCCAACCAATAGGTTGGAAAAACTTATTTGATCAACCAAATTTTTAGCCCATCCCCGCTTACCTCTTTGTCTTTTCGCTATGTTAGGTACCATCTTGCTAAATCATTTGCAGTTTATGAGAGAGATATATAAGATTTTTCGGAGAGAAGAATTGAAAGAAAAAGAGGATTAATTTTATCGTTCGAATGAGAGAAAAGAAGAGAAACCGTGAAAAAGTGAGACCATAATTTGAGTCTCCACATTTAATAAACTGAAATGTTGTACTAGTTGGTGCACAAACCGAAATTAAAATCATTGTGGTTCGACTTTGAACATAGGAGGCAACCTACATTTCGGTCTTTGACTCGAACTAAGAACTGAAATGAAAAAGTTTTTTTTTATGTAATAGAAATGTCATCGCGGGGAGAGGAAATACTCTGCACTATTATATAATACCTAGCCTAGAAAAGCAATAAAATGTACCGCTTCGAATGTGCTTGCCTAGAAGACTCAGGAACACTTTCAGATGTCGATGCAAGTGGCTTAAGAATATAGAAGTGAATTATGAAGTGCTAAATTCCTCTTAGAGATGATCTACCACTTCTAAAGGAGAAATGATATAAAAGCTTAAGGGAGAAAAAGCTTGTCATTGAAAATGTAGCCCAAAGACCCTATTTATAGAGGTCCGGGCGCCAGAAATGATAAGGATGACTATTTCAGTCTGTGATTTGGTGATAGAGTTGAATATTTGATGAAAATTTGAAACTTGAAAAAAAGTCAACGAACCGGTCCGTTTTTTATAAAACTGGTCGGTTCACCCCAAATTTTTTTTTTTAATTTCAAGACATTATGTGTCCAGAATTCGGTAATTATCTCTGACGTAATCAGATGGGATGAACTAGATTATCTCTTATAAATCAAGGACTAATCACATCTATCAAGAATAAATCGCAAGACATTTTTAGGTCATCTAATCAATCATAATCTCTTGACTTTAAATTGGGTAAAACTTAACAAACTGGACTAGTTTAACCTATGGGATTAGACTCTAACTAGACTGGACGAGACTAGACAACTAGACTGGTCTAGACTCAAACTGGATTGGACTGGACCTCTTATTGGGCTTAATTAAAGAGGTTAGGCTCATTAAATTACTAGGCCTAAGTTTATACTAATAATAATAAACTTAATTAACAATAAAGTCCAATAATCATTTAATTAATAAAAAGAGTACAAAAATAAGGTGTCTACAGGCGGGTTTGGGTAGGGTGCGCTGGGTGGTGGGTCGGATGGGTCACGGGTTAGATTACATAGTCCTTAATCGGTGAGTATTTTTTCTGACCTAGACCCATCTGTTTGGGCCAGGTTAATTAATGGGTAACCCACTTAAAATCCAAAAAGCTACTAAAAGTTCTATGATTCTCCTTATGTCAACCATTTTTTCTATAATGCTGGCCGGCTCTTGAGCTGGTTCATCACATACACACGCACACACCTTGAGCTCAACTGCATATTTCCCTCTCTAATAGTTTCTTTATAGTAGGGGTTGAGAAATTGAATGCAAAAACTTGTAAATCTTATTCAGCACACTACCAAATTCAAAATCTCTGGGAACATTTTTTGTAAGAATGAAAAATAGAAAAACAGTGAATTTTTTCAACAGATACGAGAAATAAAAAGATAAAAGGTTCTTTTGGATAAAAGGAAAATATTTATAAAGATAAACAAAATGATAGAAAGTGCTTAAGGTAAAAGCAAAAAGGGTTGTAAAATAAACATGTCATCTTCCTCGTATGCCTATTATCTGTCAAAATGAACCCCCACCACCATTAATCCATATTTGAGTAAACAGGTCACCAACAAACCACCTCCTTCCTCCTATTCAGTCACAATGAACCCAATCAACATTAATTCATGTATAGAGCATATGGAACACAATTATTCACGTGATAAGAATAACAAAATGATCCAAAATTGGGGATCCTCTCATGTAAATGCCCTGCTACCTATTTAGGGGTGCCTCTGATCACTACAAAACTAAAAACCTCTGACTGTCAAATCCTAGTTGATCATGTCATGAAAAGGATTAATAGTTGGACTCTTAAGCACCTTTCCTGGTAGACTGCGACTAGCAACTTCTGTCCTCTTCAGCATGCAGATATACCAGAGCTCCATATTCCTTTTGCGTAAGAAAATTATTGCCAACTTTGAAGCAAAAGTTAGGAGCTTTCTCTGGCATGGAAAAGATACAAAGTGCTCTGGAGCTAAGTATCTAAAATGATGTTTGTCTGCCAAAAAAGAGGGCGGGCTTGGAAGTAGAAAGCTTCATGACTGGAATAAGGCATCTATGTCCAAGTATATATGGGACCTCACAACAAAGAAAGATACCTTATAAATTAATTAGAGTCACACATACATTAACAAAGGTCAAAATCTCTGGTATTTCAAGCCCCCAACTGACTTATTCTGGACTTTGAGGAAGATTATAAAGCTGAGGAGTACTACCGAACCTTTCATTCAATATAAGATTTGGAATGGCAATAGTATTTGGTTTTGGATAGATAATTGGTTCCTAATGGTCAGTTGTGAAAAAAATGGACATAGAATTGTCTATGCTGCTGCTAGTATTGTGAACCTGAAAGTAAACGAAGCTCTTATCCATGGTAATTGGAACATTCCTATAAGATCACCAAGCCTCAGGAAGCTAAGCTCTCAATTATCTGCCCTCCCTTATATTGCTGGAAATGAAGATGATCAACTTAAATGGATGCCTCGCCCTCACCTTGCTACTCCATGGTGGAAAATCATTTGACTTCCTGGGCATATTCCAAAGTGTTCCTTCATAATATGGTTGTTCTGGAAGAACAAACTAAGGACTAAAGACAAACTCAAGTTCTGGAATGTGTAGACCAAGGACCAATGCAGTTTATGTTCTTAGAATCAGGAAAAAATTGATATTCTCTTTATGGACTGCCCTTTTGTCCAAGAAGTTTGGACTCATGTCCTCACAAAAATAGAAATTCATCAAGCTTTCAGAACATGGTCTCAATTGCTCAATTATGCTTGCAAGAACGTCAGAGGTAAAAGCTTTTTGTGCAAGATAGCTTTTGCTGTAACAATTTATGGTGCTTGGGAAGAGTGAAGCCAGAGAATTTTCACTGGACTCCAACAAGGGAGCTTTGAGCTTATTGCCAAGATTCAGAATTGGATCCTTGTAATATCCTGTATTTTTTCAAGCAGTTTAAAATAATTATCTGTGATCTAAAAAATAAACGGGCAATAATTTTGAGCAATACTCAGGTATTAGTAGAGTATGGAAGCTTAAAATGATTTTGGGGTCAAAATATAATTTCTGAATGTTTTGGGGCCATTATGTAATTATGAAAATTTTGGGGGCTAAAATGTAAATTATACTTTTAGTGATGAAAAATAATGAAATGAGTGATGGTGTGTGTGTATTGGTGATATCTTGGGTTAATATTAAATTAATAAATATTAGAATGATTTCGGGGCTTAAATGTGAATATATAATGTTTGGGGTTAAGTTTGCAAATTTCAAAATTAGTACCTATGTGCAGATGTGGTTGTGAATTAAGCATGGTTGCCACCTCTTGCTTATAAGAGGTGACTAACCCGTTTTTTAAGAAAAGAGATAACCAACACCGGGGGGTGGGGGTCTCGAGCAAGCTGGAGAGAAAGAGGGCGGAAAAAAAGGAAGAAAAGAAAGAAAGGAGAAAGAGAGACAAAAAAGGTGGGTTCTTTTTCGGAGAAGAAGATTATAGAGGGTTGGGTTATTTTTTTTTCAAGTGGTGAAATGGGAGATGTTGATTACTAACATGATTAATGCTAGGACATGAACTTCATTGGCTCACACAAGGTCAGGATCAATCTCTGATGTATATGTGGCAATGAAACTAAGACCAGATTTGTTATTTGCTTTTGGATCAATTAAAAGAACCTGATTGAGATGAGTATGAAGACCCCATGTAGTTTTGTTGAAGTTTTCCACTAAACTATCTAAATTTCTATGAGATATGTGTGTAATTGTGTGTATATGAGGTGTATATGTGTGTGTAGTAGTGTGGGTGTGTCATGGTAAGTGGATTTGTGTGTGTCATCTGAGAAAAGCAGGTTGTAGAGAGAAGAACATGGATGGTGAACAATAAAGTCTAGTTGGGTTAATTAAAGGTTGAGTTGTGGAGTGTCCATCTCCACGATGTCCGTCGCCCACGAGTGCCCCGGGACAAAGACTCAGCCGCGGGGATATGCGACTCCTCCGGGACATTATCTTCGCCAGGGAGCTTCAACTCCCCTTCCGCCAGGTAGATGGCTCCTCCGAGATGCTTCCTCGGCCCGTTGGGTAGGCGACTCCTCTGGAACACTGCCATGGCGAGCTCCGAGTGCTCCGGCACAAGGACTCACCCGCGGGGATATGGGACTCCTTCGGGACACTATCTCCGCCAAAGAGCTTCAACTCCCCTTCTTCCAGGTAGACGGCTCCTCCGGGATGCTACATCGGCCTGTCGATAGGCCAGTCCTCCGGGACACTACCTTGACGCACTCTGAGTGCTCCGGCACGAGGACTTACCCGCGGGATAAGCGACTCCTCCAGGACACTATCTTCGCCAGGGTGCCTGAGTGACTAGCCCACGTGCTCTGGCACTGAGGCCTGTCATCGGCACCCTTAGGGACTATGACCTTCAGGTCACTTCGAGACAGGAGCAGGTCTTCGAAGGCATCGCGCCTAGTCCGCCTGACAGTTGGGCGTCGGGTCTTCCCCACTGCTGCCAGGTCCTCAGCGTCTCTCGACGCCCTATGGAACTCTTTAAGGGCCTTGGACTGGTGGCTAGATCAAGGGGGCTCTCTGGCCGCACCAATGTTGTGTGGGCCAGTCTTTCCAGACAAACGAAGCGAGCTATGAAGGGTAGGTAGGGTGAATATGCGATCCGACAGTCCGTGGAGCACTGGCACATGTGGACCCCCTCGATGACATGTCACTCCCGGGAAGCGTCGCGTGTCTATTGATGACATCATCATCTCAACTTCTATAAATAGGGGTCTTGAGAATTCATTTGGGGACATGGCATTTTTTAGACATTTTCTCACATTCACTTTCTCACTCTAGAATTCTAGAGAGAGAAACATACATGACCTCGACTTTGGACCTAAGTATCGGACAATGACTGTCGTTGTGTATTCACCTCACGCCATCGCCCTCGCAGTACTGCCATCCTCAAGCTTTGTCTGGGAAGCCCTTGATCTCTGCCCTTGCTCCATCATTGTTGTGTCCCACATCAGCGTACTTAACATCTGATTCGGACTGCATTCCTTGTGGCACCTCCACGTCGACTGCGAACCCACTTTCTTGGCATCAATTAGCATATTTAGAGTTTTAGAAGCAAAATTAAATAAACTTAAAAATAAGGATCACATCCATAATAATATCTGCATACCTTTAGATACACAGACATGTTTAGTATGTAGCTTAACATCCTTTTCAACTATCAGATTTATAAATAAGCTTTGCCATTATTGGGACTTTAGTTAATATTAATTATACAGTCATTTGCTGGTCGTGTGGTCTCACAAAAAAAAAAAAAAAAATTACGTCAAATTTTTTATTGTGCCAAAAAGATTCTAAATGCTATATATTATATTGATAATTTTTTGCATCGACCACTGTAAGCATATACTTTGGTCATGATATATTAAAATACAATAAATATGAATCAATTGTTAAATTATTTTTATTGTTTCAATCTCGAGTGTAACATCATCTTTCTCTCTCTTCTAAGTCTAATATGTTATTTTCATTTTGAAGATATATGGATTTTTATGTTCCTATTAGACAGTGGTTTTAAGGATACAATGGTTTAAATTAAGTCATAATAAGTTAGTTCATTCATTAGTTAAAGTTTCAGCATGCTTATATATAAAGCTTATTGATATAAAAGTTAATTTATTATATTGCTATTTGTTTGTAGTTATTCTAGAATTCTAAGTGATGAATTATATTAGCATGCCTAATTGTCATTGAAAAATTAATTAATTTCAGTTATTTGAATTCATGTTGGTGCTTATTTTTATTGCATGTTAAGCATTGAATTCCTTGTTGATTCTAAGATTGTTGTTATGTGTGTTCATCAGAGAATCAGTTTTGTGGGGAGGCGTTATAAGGGGTCTGAACTTGCGTAATTATGCAGGGCTAGTACCTTAATGAAAAGGTCTACCTATCGTACATTATGCATGTGTAAACTTTCTATGTATTGCCTGATTGACATTGCCTCTGTCCAGGATCAATATCTTTTGAATTTGCTTACATTGTATCTTACAATTATTATTTTGGAAATGATGTTCAAATGAATGTCTTAACTTGTTATCTAATTGAAGGAGATTGAGATGAAACTCTTCCCTATATTGTGATCAAATTGTTTGTGATTATCTGAAACCCTTCCCCATATTGCCCTTGAAGTATCTGTGTTCATTTTGAAACCCTTTGGAAAATCACCATTGCATTTTAAAATGATGGCCTTGAAAATGATCTTGAAGTGATCATTTTGGTATCCGTTTATGATTGTTAATAATCGTTTTGGAACCTGTTGTGATTGTTAATGTATGTTTTGGTATCTATTTATGATTGATTATGATCGTTTTGGATATCATCAAACTGTTTATGATCGGTTGAAGTGTCTTGAAAAATTATCATCAGATGGACTTGTGAGTTGTTTTGTAATTCCTTCAATTGTCCTTGAACGACCTTAATGAGCTCTTAAAAGCTCACCCTTCGGTTGATTCTCTTATGCAGATAATGATAAGCTGTAGAATGCTCGGAAATGGGTTTAGAGTCTGTGTGAGATTCTGGAGAGCCCACCAATACTGTATGGTAAGACCCCTACGTGGGTCGGTACTGTTAACTCATTATATAAGAACTCGAGTTTGTAAAGAACCTAAGTTTTATTAGTGTAAGTTTAAGCAGTTTTTTTGTAATTTTATATTTTAAATAATTTGAGTTGATGTCTAGTCAGGTGCTCTGAAGTATATGTCAGTAAACAGGGTTTGATGCTATGTGACAGGTTAACGCTCTGGGAGTTCAGGGAACGGAGATCCGGATTTCCGGGTCGTTACAATTCGATATTGAGTGTTAAGCAGGAAAAAGGCTTCTTTCACACATCGCTATCCACCGCCACTGCGCGACACCCTTTGGCCACACCACCGATAGTACCCTCTGATGACCACGCCGGCATCACCCTCTACCCCTGCCACCGCTCTCCCGATCACTAAGACCCACCACGCCGGCCTCCACCTCCCCATGAAAACCACCCACCCACGACACCGTCGGCAGCACCATCCGACAACAACCTCCAATGACCTGCGTGCCACTTGCTGGCATCACCGATTTCCCCTGCCACCCCTCTTCCCATCACCATGACCCACAACTCAGGCCTTCACCTCCCCACGAAAACCACCTACCCTCGACCAACACCGCCGGCAATACCTTTCGGTGACTACGCCATCAACACCTAACTGTCTCTATCACCACAGCCACCAATTGACCACCCATGACACGGTCAACATCCATCGGCCCACCACCATTTCATGTCGTCCATCCACGTACGCCACTGCGGCGACAACCCATAAATCGCACCCCTCCCCCCCGGTCGTCATGCCTCATCAGTGGTAATTTTGCTTTCGGGTGCCCAACTGCCACCTATCAATCGCAATCACACAACCACAGTGAAGGAGAAATACAGAGAAGGGGAAGGGGAAGGGGAAATTCAGAGAACAAAATGGAAAATGAGAGTTGCATGAAAAAATATGCACATCATTACCTATGGGGTGTTAAAAATAAAAATTGTGCGATGAAAACTAAGGTCGTCAGTTGTCGATTTTGATCTCTGCAATGGAAATGGAGGAAGAGAGACAGAGCAGTTACGTGAAGTATAGGGAGAGGGACTCTCTGAGGTAAGTGAGGAGAGGGGCTAATAGTCTTTTACACTTTTGTCCTCAAAATAGACACATGTCTTCACCTCGATGAGTTTCAGTGTAAGACCAAAAGGGTCTTAAACTAAAAAATAAAAATTGTATTCTCATTATAAGTTATAGAAGTATAGATATATAATCTTTCCTAAAGAAATACATGGTTTTCTCTCTCTCTCTCTCTCTCTTCTCTCCCTCCCTCCCTCCTACCCTCCATCGACCCCACACCGCAAACGGAAAAAACGAAAAAAGCATTCTCTTCTTCACGGCATGTTCACAACTCTCTATTTCACTATTTAGTAGTATGATGATTGTCATCTTCTCCTGGATACCAGTAGCATATTCATCTATCATGTTGCTTTCTTCTTTGTGTAGCATGCTGACCAACTTTGACAAATGTTACAAAAAATTAAAGGACAGGGTATTTGATTATACCTCTTTTCTTTGAATCGATTGCTATTTTTTTAGGTTTTTGCTAGATTTTAGGAAAGCAGAATTAAAGGGTTTATTCCTAATAAACTCAAAACGCGCTCGAATTAAAGTCATAGATTGCTTCATCTTTTGGAGTTGCGGTCTACCGTCTACATACGTATTTAATTTATGAAACTTTGTAGGCAAAACTACAAACTTGCAATATTTGATAATATACAATTTTAATTTGAATAATGAATGTCAAGATTTTGCTTCCATGCAAGTGACTGTCGATCACGATTAACCCTAATCTTTTTGCCTTTTTTGGTGGGGGCATGAGAGGATATAAATTGTGATCTTTGGTTAATGTAAGTAAGACACTTTTTGACATACTCTGGTTTTGCTCATATCCATTTTGGTCATTGTTCATGGCATTCGTAAAGTTACGAAGTAAAAGGAATGTAGATTATACAGATTTGGTAGAAATGGTTTGCCAACTTATAGGTTGTTGATATGGTACCGGGTTGCTAAAGGTACAAATGAGTTTGCATGCGTCCTTTGAACTAATTGGTTGCTAATGGACTTAGTGGGTTTGCATGTGCGCATGTGACCTAGTGGTCGCCTAGCCTTATGATTATGGTGCCGATTTAACTTTTTGAAGGTATGTCTGTATTGACAGTGAAGTTGGGTCGAAACCATAGACGGTTTTAGGCCCAATTGCTATTTCCTAATGGTAAGTTAGCGATTAGAACTTTTGTAGCAGAAGATTGGCAAGAGAATATTTGGGAAAGCATTTGGCGACAATTTTAAAATTGTAAACACTCCATTTTTGGTAATCTTTTTACTTATTTATTATTCTTGGAGTTTATTAACAATAAATGTTTGTTACTCCCTCCGTCCCTCATAAATTGNTCATATTTTCTTTTCTTTTTAGGTCGTCCCACAAAAATTGCTCACTTTCCAAATTAAGAAAGAATTTTTTTAGGTGTTTTTACAATTTTTTCTTTTTACACTTTTTTGATTTAATTTCTCGTTTTACATTTAGCTTTTCACCAACTCATTTTCTCTCTCCAGACCTATTTTCTTATACTTTTTTTATTGTATATTTCTTTCTGCACATTTAACATTCCGCTAACCAATTTTATCTCCTCTGACCCACTCTCTTCCCCCTTCTTTCTAAAAGATAAAATAAAAAATACATAATATATAATCTAAATTTTCAATACATGTGACAAATTAAATATAATTTATTTATAAGAGAGACGGAGTGAGTATTAATGACGAGAAACTCGGTGGCAACCAACTGTAGAAGTTATAGACATCATTGGTAACCTGAGAATTGTGGCGGTGGACTGACCATATTGTTTTCTAGTATATTCCTTGTAAAAAGACCACAATAGACAATGACATCGGTAGCAGGGGTAGTAAGTAGTTATACAGTTGGTAGGCTTGTAGGATACATGGCCCATCCCATCTTTATGGGTTTGAGGCATGGAGGAGATTAAAGACATGTCATGCACAACATTTCGTCTTACTAAATTCTGTAATCCTTAACTTAACTTTCTATCTTTGATTAAACAATACATGTCATGCACAACATTTCTCATACTTGGAAGAATGACTTCAGTCACATCTTTCTATCTTTGATTAAACAGTACATGATTTGATTTGTGATTGCAATGTCCAAAGTACCTCCCGACTGTGTCTTCATCGACACTCTTCTTGTTCACGTTTGTAATTGACTTTAAACGTACTCTTCCCTCTCAAAATAATTGATTTGGTATGCTGTATATCTAATGTTTAGTTGTTTTATACTTTTTTTCTGCTAAATGTTCCCAAGCAAGATCGAATTACTTATTTTTGCAATTTTGGTCAGTTTTAATTGCTTTCATACAGTGAAGAGGTAAAAGGAATGTACACTATTCAGATTTTGGTTGAAATGATTTGCGCACTTATATGTTGTTGGTAAGGTAACAGATTGTTAAAGGTACAAATGGGATTGCACGCGTCTTGCGAACTACTTGGTTGAACCATTTATTTTGTTTTTATTGGCCAGAAGTAAGAGACCAAGAAGAAAGTTAAAAATAGTGTACTTGAAATCTTTTGGACAGTATTATTTCCAATATTATTGTGAGTATGAAAATTACACTTGCCTAAATATTTTCGGGAAGCGACATTGTTCTTACCATATGACGTATTACTAACGGTGCAAAGGATATACCTTGAACACCTTAGAAATAAGTGTGTTGGTACTGGGTTGAGGAGCGGACTACGTCGCTCCCTTCAAAATGGTTCACGCCCCTACGGACTGTATGCCAATGGGTACAACAACGCTCCTTCTTTTTTTGTAACTTCTCTCTTTATGATATGTTTGAAATCACTTTCCGTATTGGTTTTATTAGTTTTAAAAAAAAAATAAAAACTAATTTAGTTTTTATTTTTTACAAAATCAAATGGGTGTTTGATTACCCAGTTTTTATTTTAAGATTTTTTTTTTGTAGTGGTTGTGGGGACGGTGGTGGAGCGTGGCGGTGGCCGGCGGCAACAGGTAGTGTTTGTGGCGGTGGGGGGGTGGTGGTGTTCTCAAAACAAAAACCGAACCTAGAAACCCAAAACTCAAAAATGAAAGTTTTCAAAAACAACCATATTTTAAATTTTGGTTTTCAAAATTGAACAAAAAAAATTTACGTTCCGAACGCGTTTTTTTCTCCAGTTTACAAAACTGGAGATAAAACTGGAAACTAATGGTTTTCAAATGGTACTAAGTTTTTACCACTGTAGTCAAGTTGAAGTTTCATCCGATATCCTTCTTTGCCCAGCAAAAATATATTAATTGTTCTCACAATCTTAAAACAACGCGATAATAAAGGAATAAATTTTTACACATTTACCTTTGTAATGAGGCTTGTAGTTATGAAAAAAAAAACAGTTATGTGAATAAAAATACAAGGAATCAAGTCTCTTATGATACAAGCCCTAACATATGTCGGGTAGAAAATGAAAGAACTTGTAACACAACACACACAAAAAATCTCTTCTTATGAAAGCTAGAAAAATAGTCATGAACTATTTGTGATGGTCATTTATGGACCAGTAAAACTAAAATAAAGCACAACGATTTTTAATACGTGTAGTGGTCCAAAATGATAAAAGAACTATTAGGTAAAAAAAAATTGCAAAATAAACAAAAAAGTAGATTTATTAAAATACTCTAACAAATACTAAGACCTAGAGTATAATTTTCAGTTTAAACTATATCAATTAGTAAGAACTTGAGTTTCCGGCCGCTTCGGACCCAAAACTCCGATGGCAAAAAATAGATGATATAGGTCATGGCGCACATGATTTTTTTATGATCGATAACGACACTCTGCCTTTTACCGGCTATGTCCCAAATTTCTCCAAAATCGACTAAGCATGATTGAATGCATAAAAAGGCTGTTCCATTTATGCAAATATATACATGGAACAGTTTGAATTCAATATTGAGGAAAGATTCGGGGGATAATAGTAAAGCTTACAAAGTTTGGTGAAAGGCCCCTTTAGGTGAGTTCACAAATGGCATTATCAGTTAGGTTGCTGGTTTCTAGTACCTATCATCTCCTGATCACGATTAGCTAGAAGGATTTGCTTCAAATATTCTCCTTCATTATCAGTTATATATTGTATTCCTTTTGGATGCTTCCGCCTACATATCTATCTATAATATAAAAGCGTACAAGTGATCGGTTGTTTCGTCGCCCACTAATTGCCAAAGACTAGGGAGATGATGTTTGCTTAAGTACCTACAATAATAATAACTATTTAATGATGATTATTAAATACGAGCTCTCACAACGTCATTTTTCTGGAAACATGTTAGTTTTACATCTGTAAATCTCGACGTTTAATACTAGGCACAAGAGACCTTGAGGTTTGCATCTTTTGCAATCGAAGAGTTTCACTAATGGAAGTCAATGATTCCATTAACTTTTAAGGGTACTCCTGTCTTTTTCAATCTCCTTTGGCCGAACGCTTCTTCTTCTAAGGTGGGCGGTGATTAGGGAAGGAGAAGGACAATGAGAAGGAGAAAGAGAAAGAGAGAGGAAAGAAAGAAAAGATAGGAGAAATGACCATCCTACCTTTCCTCTGCTTCGATTTTATCTATTGTTATTGGTTGAAAGAGTCGGAAAAAAAAAAATATAGAAATGAACCTATGCAAAAAAACTCTTAAAAGCTAATGGTATTATCCACCGCTGCTAGTAAAATCTTTGATTACAATGAAAGTTCAAACCTTAGAGTTTTGAATGCGTAATTATAAACGTTGAAATTTTGGTCGTAAGTTTTAGTGAAGGTATGGGTTTGCACTGCAATTAAGATTTCAAACAAAGAAAGCAAGTTATCCTTTGATATTTAAGCTTAACCTGAGTTGACCCAAAACCTTATCCATTGTGGAATCTCGGGTTTTCGTCAGTTGCATTGCGACTCTTCAATTGGCCAAGAGAGAAGCGTGAAGCTTGTGAGCTCGTTGATAGAGGTGCTGGGAAGAAACGTGAGGATAATTCATGTTCAAGGACCAAAGACAGAGAATTAAGGGTGGAAGGTGTGAATGAAGAATACAAAATCAAAAATAGTCTTTACACTTTTTTAGAAAAAAGTCATTTTTCATATGTGGGCTGCTGGCAGGAAGCAATTAAGGTTCCTAGTTGGTTGTTGGCCCATACACACATTTATATAGTTCATTTGCAAAACCATTTCATTAAAGATTATGAATTGCCCATCCTAAATATTTTGGATCTGCGAGAGTAGAAGTAGTCTACACATTTATATAGTCGCTGAGTGTTTCAAGTAACTAGACATCTTTAACGACCGTTCCAAAACTTATATAGCGTTACCAAGTAAAAGTCACTCACCAGATTTAGCAACCATCATGTAAACTGAGCTTGAGTCAAAAAAAATCTCGGTGCAAATTAGGGTCTGCATCAATTGACGAAATGAATTTTGTTGGTTCCTCTTTTCTAGATGGTTGAGTTCTTCTCAGAGCCCAATCTTTTACTGGCACAATCTTTTGAGTATCTCTTACCTTGTCCTTTATTATGAGTGCACACACAAGCACATGCAGTAAACAAACACAAACACACGCCATAGAGAAGACAATGACGCGTACACCGCTGAAAATACAGGGCTCATGCTCTGCTTATTTCTAACATTTTGGCCTTCCCATAAATCTAAACCCAATTTATGGGCATCAACCAACGCGGGGAGTTGTTGCTCTATGTTTACCAAATGACATCACAATCTAGGCGCTGAAAGGGACCAGACGCTGGCGAGGCCGCACTGTTCTAAATCCACAATTTTGACTCAACTCCCCTGAACCGTGCCGACAAGCGCAACCCCTACCCGACCCCCACAATGTTTAATGGTGGACGGCTTGGAAAAAAGTGCAAATGGAGTTGGCCACTTCTTAGTAGTTAGAAAGGTGAAGAAAATGCCATTCAATTTAGCCTTTGTTTAGTTGAAGGTGCATTGTACAAGCTTATGACAGGATGGAATAGGGACCATGCTCACATACATCCATGCTAAACGGTTCCCATTTGACAAAGCCCATACCATCATCAGATTATGACATCTTGATCTGGGTTTACTCGTGAAAGCAATCCCTAGTGAATTTTGAAGCTTTTTGCTTTTTGTTTATTCTTCACTAAATGTTGTACTCGTGTAAATTCCAGTCAAATAGGTCACTGATACCATACGATACAATAACTATTGCAAGAAATGTTTTTTTTTTCCGCAAAGCGTTTACTTCTATCAATGACTAGTAACACAAACTTGTTCTCTTGTTTGCGTTGTCAGACCAAAAAGATAAGGGTTTTTTTTTTTTTTTTTTCAGTGCAAAAACAAAAAGATAAGTGCAAAGAAGTTGGATGGAGACAAGAATGGATGGTAGAAGTTTTCATCGTGACTTTACAATTTCCAGTTGGAATAAGCCATGGGCAAAAGTTTCCTTTTAGATCATCCGATAATTGAGATCCTGTCATTTTCTCCCTCTTATTTAACCAGACAATTGGCACCAGTTTGACTCCATCTTTGGTCACCGAAACAAAAAGGACAAAATTCAATCAAGCACAAGTTTTAAGAAATTTGCAACGAGAACCTAAATTGCTAGTCATTAAGAGCGTTTAGCGGATTACTCTTGTGTATTTCATGGGATACAAGAAATGGTTGGCAATGCCGTTTATTTTATAATGCACTCCTAGCAATTTTGGATCTATCATACAACTAAGCTACTTTTACAAGACTTATCTTTCAATGACAATATTTAAGGAAGGTAGAAAGAAAACATGACATTCCAAACTACTAGGAATATATATCATAAAGATTTGTCACAAACAAAACATGAATAATAGAATGCTTTCGTTTAAAAAAAAAAAACTCATTATCGTTCCATAACGCTAAATGTCATTTGAGAATCACATTTGGAGATATAAAAAGATTCTAAATGAGATGAACTACACGATGGATCCATACGTTCTTCTAAGTTCTACCTCCACACCTGATTATTGAGCTCGTGTCTTTTTCTTCCTTCAAATGACCAAACAATGGCTACCATGTTGACTTCATTTTCTACCTTCAACAACATCGAACAACAAGCGAGTAGATGTGACATTGTGCACTGCGCACTTCACACATTTCAACGACAACTTTAATTCTTGGAGAAAAAAGCTGCTAATACCAGAACTGTTAGACCATCTTTATCAATCATGTAGACACGAAATTTAGCATAACGAGATAAATCCTACATGTTTTAGTTACTGATTCTAAGCTGTGGTATTGGAAAACATATATAGAATGCTTCCCAGCCCAAAAAGATCAAATTATTTGCACTTTGTCTATTGCCCTAATTATTTCATCGCATGTCCTTTCATCCCCAACAAGGTCCTAACCATCTACCTAGGCAAACCATGAGCTACAAACAAGTTAGCCAAAAACAGTGAGAACAACCACACCCAATACACTAAAACAGGATGAACGAACAACCGGTGAAAGGCAGCACGATCATCCATGAACCCACCACCCTAGAGGCCAAATCAAAGCATCGTCTGTATACCAACTCACGTCCTTGGACACACCAATGCAAAAAGTCTGAAGCGCACTGAAAGACCCTACCTCTGGCCTGCTCACAACTTCTCTAAAGGTTCACCTAGACAACTATGACGATGGTTATAGGGCCCGAGCAGAAATCAAGGTATAAAGAAAAAAAAGAGAAGAGATAAATGAAGACATAAAGAGAATTAACTGAATGTTTTCTGTGTGTGCTTTTACCTTGACAAGAGCATGCATTTATATACACAAGAAAAATAAATTAACCCCTACTTCTAAGCCATAAAACAAGTCCACTATCAGTGGGATATGATAAGCATATTTCATGTGATCCACTTTTAGTGAAATTTTGTCACAAACCAATAAGGAAGATATTCCTTAACACTCCCCCTCAAGTTGGAGAGTGAATATCATGAAGTCCCAACTTGTTACGTAGTGTCTCAAATTGATCTTTTCCCAATGCTTTTGTGAAGACATCTGCTACCTGAAAGCGGGTAGGTACATACGACGGTTTGATCATTCTAGCTTGTATTTTTTCTCGAACAGTGTGACAATCTATTTCAATGTGCTTTATGTGCTCGTGAAAAACAGGATTCACCGCAATGTGCAGAGCTGCTTGGTTGTCACAAAATAATCGTGTAGGAGCTACCTGTGGAACCCTTAGATCTTGTAGAATATGACGTAGCCAAGTTAGCTCTGAACATGTATTTGCCTTAGCTCGATATTCTGCTTCGGCTTATGATCTAGAAACATTAGCTTGTTTCTTGGATTTCCATCAGATAAGAGAATTTTCAAGGAAAATGCAATATCCCGTGACTGACCTCCTTATGACACGACAACCTCCCTAATCTGAATCACAAAAGGTTTTCAAAGCAAGATTGTTCGTGGAAGGAAATAGTAAACCTTGACCGAGAGTACCTTTGATGTATTTAAGGATTCGTATGGCCGTATCCCAATGAGGTTTACGAGGCTCATGCATGAATTGGCTAAGTGTTCGAACATAATAGACTATGTCAGGCCTTGTGACGGTAAGATAAATCAGTCTGCCAACTAGTCTTCTATATTTAGTTGGATCTTTCAGTAAAATTCGATCTGTAGCAGTGAGCTTCAAATTTTGTTCCATTGGAAATTTGTCTGGGCGTGCACCTAGAAGTCCTGAATCTTGTAAAATATCTAGTGCATATTTTCTCTGAGACATGAAAATGCCTTTCTTTGAACGAGAGAATTCAATACCCAACAAATATTTCAAGTCTCTAAGATCTTTGATCCGGAAGCATTTGAGAATAAATTTTTTGAGGTGTTCAATCTCTCGAATATCATTCCCAATGAAGTATTATCAACATAGATGAGGATCGCAGTGAATGAAGTACCTTTAGCTTTAGTGAAAAGAGGATAACCAACTTTTGATTACTGATAACCTCCTCTCTTAATTGTCTCTGAAAATGTGAGAAACCAATTTGTTGATGCTTGTTTGAGACCATAAAGGGATTTGTGGAGCCCACATACAATGTTCTCCCCCTGGCGGCGGAGACAAGGTGGAGGTTCCATATACACTTCTTCTTGCAAGTTGCCATGAAGAAAAGCATTTTGAACATCTAATTGGTAGGGGAACCAATGTTGAGCAGAAATAAAAGTGAGAAGACAACGAAGTGTAGTGAGTTTCGCCGTAGGAGAAAATGTTTCCTTATAATCGATTTCCTCAACTTGAGTATATCCCTTTGCGACAAGGCGAGCCTTATAACGCTCAATTGTGCCATCAAATCTGTATTTGGTTTTATAAACCCATTTACAGCCAATAGGTTTATGACCAGCATGAAGTGGAACCAAACTCCAAGTCTTATTTTCTATCACAATACCTACAATGAAGTTTTAGACTGCGATAATTTTCAATTGTATGACCTTCTCTATTACAATGCTCGCAATTCTTGTCTTTGGATTTATTTGAGAAATTATTTCCACGTCTCTGAATTGCAGTCACGATGAAAAAAAATTCAGTTGGTTCCGGTGTCATTGTCACTGTGTTTCCTTTTGAATAACAAGGGAATAGGCTTGACATATATTAGGCAGTGGCAACATCATGAGGATGTTTATACAGACAACATTATAGGTGTCGTAGACCCATGAGAAATGTATTAAATGGTCTTCTTCCCTTTGCTCATCATGTGCTTTCATCTGGTTGCAAGTGGGAAGTGCTCGATATGTATCTAACTCGTCCCAAAGGCCTTTGAGTTTTGTGAAATAAGTTGAGACAGTCATGGTACCTTGTGAAAAAGAAGCCAATGATTTTTGAATCTGGTCGATAGCTGGAGCATTCTTTTGTGAGAATTTGTCTTTGAAATCTTCCCACACTTGATAGACGGTCTTTGCATGAATGACTCCTTTAGCTAGATCGGGTTCTACCGAGTGAGTAAGCCATGATAAAATCATGTTGTTGCATTGGTTTCACAGAGCGTATTCTGTTGGCTCATCTTTTTCTGAAGGTTGCTCAATAGATCTATTGATGAAACCAATTTTGTTCTTGGCTGTGAGACCATGAATCATGGATTTACTCCATGATGGATAATTGGCTCCGTTTAATTTGATGGGTACGAGCAAGTGACCATGATGATTTGAATGATGAACAAAATATGGATTTGATGGATCCATGCCGAAATTGA
>JAVXUO010001815.1:0-49403 GCA_033065855.1 Escallonia rubra | reverse complement strand
AGTTTAAAAACTAGTTTTTTAAACTGAAGAAGAAAAAAAAATGGTTACCAACCTTAACTTTTTTTTTCCAATTTTCAAAATTGGAAAAAAAAACTGTGTCAAACAGGGCCTTAATCTCTCTATAGAGCCAGTTAAATAGTCTTTACCCATGCAGAGGTTCTAATGGGCAATACTAAAACTTAAATCGAATTCTCTCGCTTGGCTATAATCCACACCTAAACAACCTAATGCTAGTTATTACCTGCAAAAGGGAAGTCAAACGAGAGTGAGTTTTTGAGAACCCATAAGGTCGATCAAGGATCATGTAGTGCGAATTGAACGATTTTAAATTTCAAATCAAATGACACTTTGAAGAATGATTTAAAATAAAATAAAAAAACTTCTCGATATAGATATAAGGAAGTGTATCAACTCAATCCCTCAAATCAGTATAAAATTCAACACATTTCAGATACGATAAAACAGAACAGATGACACTGATGATACGCAGTACAGAATAGTAAAGCCACCCTAGTAGTGCTCAGATACAGACTACATGTGCATATATACAATAACTATTCCATTTAGGTACAAGTTTCAACCAAAACTAAACAGAACATCATTGTAACACCAACAATATAGATCATCCTTATAATGTCTTAGATTTACTATCTCATGTTAATGTTCAGAAGAAATAAACACAATTCAAAATGTTGAAATCAACAAATACATGAGCATTATTAAGGATTTCAAACGATCACTTTAAGGTTCAAGATAGGGTTTTATTGGCAATTCCAAAATAATTTATCCTAAAATCGGAGTTGAATCGAATTTGTAAAACTGCTAAAATAAAACATATGAATTCAGATGGTGAAGTAGGGTTCGGATGGAAAATCCTTAGTTCGATCCAAGCTATGCGAAACGGTTCTTACGTACTTCCAAACCTTGGTAGAAACTCCACACACTCCTCAAGACATAATAAAAACTCAAAATTCTTAATAAATTTTCATAAAAAACTTGTATAGCTCAAACAACATAGAAACTTAAAATACGATTTTCTAAATTTTTTATTAAAATAATTTCTTTAAATACAAGAAAAGTCTAAAAATAGCCATTAATATTTCTAGCTCAAATCAAAGTCCAACAATTTTCATAATGGCTTTACAATATGTAATAAAAAAAAGAAACTAAAATAAGAATTTTAAAAGCATTGAAACCATTTTAAAATCATCTACTTCACTAAATCAATTATGATATGGATAAAGGTACTAATTAAACTCCAAATTTTATGAAACTTAAAGTGAGACTTCCTTATACTATATAAATATTACTCTTTTTTTTTCAAAATTTAATATGAATTTTAAAGACTCAAAACGAATTTTAGAAAAACTAAAATTGCAAAAATACTAAAAATTCTAAAGGATTTCATAAAAATATGAAAATTTACCAGTAATTCTAATCTTGACCTATCTTTCTGAGAACTTTTAGAAATTTACAAATATTGCAAGTTATCCCATGGACACATGGTACAATTGCGCAAGTATAGTGTACCACCCCATTACATAAGCCCATAAGTTGTTTACCGCTCTTTTTCCTTATCTCTCTGTAAAGAAAAACTCAGTACTCATGCAAACCACTCATGGCAGCCCCTCCCCTTTTCCATACACAAAACACACACACGAAGTTCTCACACAATCGGCAGCTCCTTTCCCCTACCACATACACATAGATTAACGACACACACACTGCCATACAGTCACCCTCGCACCCAAAATTTTCAGCCCCATTGTACGTTCCTCACATCTCTCTATAGACACATACTAAAGCCTCTGTAATGTGAGAAGGAGAAAGGATCCATGCTTACGGAATTTGAAACCCAAACTCGCAGGATTCTAGCACCAAATTCGAATCGTCGGTGACTCCTTTTCTCTCTCTCTCTCTCTCTATTCTGCTGCAACCGAAACTAATATAAAGCTCAAGAGTTATTTTTATCCTAATTTCTCTCCTTTGTTCCCCCTCCAATTTAGCTCAAGAGTTAATTTATCTCGTTAACGCCAATCGTCATTAAAATACCACAATTAATATCACTTATAACTGATATCATTAAATTACAATTTATGGTCCTAAATAAATGTTGCTAAAGAGCACAAATTACTATGCTAACCAATGCGTCGCTAAAGTAGAATGAATAATCAGTTAGAATTTTGATCATAAAACCAACCTCAGGTTTTGGGGTATTACGTTCTCTCCCACTTATAAAAATTTCATTCTCGAAATTTGCTGCTCTTAATCATGTCTGATCTCCAGTATCCACCGCCATAACACATCAAAAACTGATAGAACTAGATACATCTAGATAGCTAGCAAACCACCCAAGTACAATTACAAGCATCATTACAAAGTATGTTTGCTAAAGGCCTAAAAGTACAACACTGGAAGATTTGCCCTTAACACACTTCAACCCACTGATAAAGATTGCCTCAAATACCAATACTCTTGAATCACAAGCTCTACCACGCTAGAATCTCAACATTTAACCCTGTCTCCACTTATCCTCTTAAATTGCGTAAATGGTGAAGTCTCACCCATTGAAGAATGGTCGCTAAAAGTGCAAGTAAATTCATACCCGTTGACCTTAAGCCTAATTTGGGACCAGAGTATTACGTTCTCCTTTCCCTAAAAGGATTTTGGATTGGTATTTTATGGTACTTAGAATGTCTAGGCACTACGCTTTCACTGTGTAACTCTCAGTAGCAAACATCATAATAATGGAGCACTGCTTAAAGCCTGTACCAAAATTGATGTCCAACAAATATTCAACAATACATTTTCAAGTCGTAACCTCAAGCTCTAACCTATCAGATTATTACTTGCGCTCTAACGGTTCCAAAAACCTCAGAATTGATGACCTTCTTGTTTAATAATTTAGTTCTTATTCCAAACACACTCAAATTAAAAACCTATCTTCTGAAGAATTTTACTAACTAACATTCGAAAATTCACAATTGCATATAATCAATTCCAGAAGGAACCCTCACTTCAAATTCCTCATGTCTCTAACATCAAGAGTCAACATCACTTTCAAAGGTCCCAATCTTTCTAATGTCGAGAGACAACATTCACAATCGTCATCAAATGTCACATATAAGCTCTAAAAAACGAGTCGAGAACATCAATAGCAGCTTCAGTAAAATTCATGGCAACTTCAAACATTTTACTATACTATAAGAATTCAGATTATAACCTAGAATTCCATAATCAAACCAACCAGATACCATTACTCAATGTCGAAATAGTTATGACTTAGCTAGTATGAAGCTTATCGAACTATAATTACTCCATTCCAAAGTCAACTACTTCAATAAATTTCAAATCATCATGCTTCCACTATGCTTTTCAGATAACATATCAAAGTATACTCTGCGCACAATCTACTTAATAATAGCAAGCTTAACTTTAAACCTACGGTGTACTAAAGTACTAAGAAATTATCACATATGACTTGCACTCTAGGATTCAACCTTGTGTTCTAACCTTCCACTCCCGTCAGCCTAGTTATGAGTCTATAGAATCGTGATACATATGCTTTAATATCAACTGTAACACCACAAAAATTTAGAGCTTTAACACCTTAACTCCCGGAGTGTTAAAACAATCACTACTAATGTAAGGGCCCCTTTTTATGTTAATGAAGATCATATTTTTTGAAAAATAAATTAAGGGATATATCATTAGAGAAAATTGGTTGTTAAACCATCTCTGATGGATCCAGTCGAATGAACCCTGATTCATTCGAATGAAACTTCGTATAGCCGAGTTAGCTTAGACTTACTAAAAGATTCATTCGAATGAACAGCGTTTCCTTTGAATGAATACTGATTGATTTGAATGAATAGTGTTTCAGTCGATGAATAGTGTTTTAGTCGAATGAATAGTGTGTTTGATTCGAATGAATAGTATTTTAGTCAAATGGAAAAGAATGAGTGTGAAGGAGACTATTTTGTGACTGAATGATTCAGTCGAAGGAAAAAATTTTCCTTCGACTGAATGTGTAAGGTCCTCTTTTCTTAAATATTAAAATGTTTTAGGTACATTTTGAATAAGTATCTAAAGTTGGGGGACTGTTAGTGTAATTTTCCGACTTAGGACCTTCCTTTAAATAGCTTCCTTTTTCTTTCAAGCCTTTTTCTTTCAAGCCTTTTTCTTTAGGTTCTCTTGCTTATCTTTCTTAAAGGTTGAGAAAGAGAGGGGGAGAAGGCTTGGGAGGCTCTTTACATTCTAAGGTGGCGCTTTTAGGATTTCCTACCAAAAGCTTGCTTAAGGTAAGGGTTGGTGCGTTCTTGCTATGGAAAAGAGTTTACAAAACGTCCCTTCCTACGAAGGGTAGAGCGGTCTAGTACATTTTGCCGAGTCACCTCAATATACTCACAAGGAAGAGGTATGTCAAAGGCAGCAAAAATGCGAGTGAGTAGGAGGCCGTAAGGTATAGCTAAGCCAAGATGAGAAGCGCTCCTAATCATGTTCAACATGATAAGACGAGAGAGGTTAATCGGTTTACCCGAGAGGAGAAAGCCAAGAGCTGGACGACTAAGTAAGAAACAAATGAAAGACCCCCGGCTCTAGGGATGACGTTGTAAGCGATGACATGATGGAATAGTCGAGACAGAGGTGGTAGGTCACGAAGGGTGGGCTTATGTGCAGCCCTAATCTGTCGACTGTGAAGTGTGTGTCGAAGTTGTTCCTCGATGGAGAAAGGTCGGTCAAACCAACGTGATTGACCGACGACAGGAATCATCTCTAATGAAAATGAAAAACCAGTGTCCGGGAGGTCTAGAAGTTGGCGAGTCGTGACTGAGAGAATGAGAGGCGCCGACCAAAGACATACGATGTGAGTGTACACGACTCAGTGGAAATGCTCCAAGTCAAATTTGCATAAAAAAGATGGATTGCATTAGGATAATATAGGATGGTATTCCTATCAGTAAGGTGGTCAAGATAGTAATCCTGAAGGTGTCTAAGTACACCTATGCTGAATAGAAATGGAGTGTCCAAACGCAAACCTGGAGCCAGAGGAGAAGAGTTTTGAGCGGAGAAACAGTCTAGAGCCTCGCGGTTTCGATAGCGGTTGCGGTCCAACTCTACCGCGATAGGCTCAGGCTCGGGCGCGGGTACGGCTCGTGATCAGGATGAACTAGCGCGTGCACGTTTCTCTCTAACCATTCTTGAAACAATCAATTTCAAGCAGATCTGAGACGAGAGAACAAGATAATCTACCGAAATAGGTCAAATTTATGCGCTTTCCCCGTAACGCAGTCGACTGTATTCCCACATGCAGTCGACTGTATTCAACACATGCAGTCGACTGTATTCATACATGCAGTCGACTGTATTGCCAAAAATTCAAACAGTCTTGAAATTGAATATGCATATGTATATGTCAATATAAATGTGTACAAAATAAATTAAACACAAAGGATATAAATGAATATCAACAAACTCAATAATTTTGAGAGAAAATAACCAAAACATGCTATAAGCATATGAAATAATGCTCAAGCATGCGAAGTGCAACTTGCATGTTTGAACCACAAGATGTATAACAATATAGTTACATAGGTGAAGACATGCCAAGTTCTCTTCTAAGAGCGGTAAACCTCTTTGAATCTAACGGTTTAATGAAGATATCCGCTATTTGGTGATTTGTGCCCACGAAATCGAGAACGATATCACCTTTTAGCACATGATCACAGATAAAATGGTGTTTGATTTCTATGTGCTTGGTTCGTGAATGTTGGATGGGATTTTTTCTCAAATCAATGGCACTCAAGTTATCGCATAAGATAGGTATGTGATCATACTGGAGTCCAAAATATATCCAAAAGAGTTTGTTTCATCTAAAGAATTTGTGCACAACAAGCACCAACCGCTACGTATTCGGCTTCGGTAGTAAAGAGTGCAACCGATTTTTGCTTCTTGGAACTCCAAGAAACAAGCAAGTGTCCTAGGAATTGTCAACATCCACTAGTGCTTTTCCGCTCGGTTTTACAACCGGCATAGTCGGCATCAGAGTAACCAATTAGGTCAAAGAATGATGTGTTCCTAGGAAACCATAACCCTAAATCGTGAGAGCCCTTAAGATATCTAAGGATTCTCTTGATGGCTACCAAATAAGATTCCTTGGGGAAAGCTTGAATTCTAGCACATAAACAAACACTAAACATTATATCGGGTCTACTTGCGGTAAGGTAAATGAGTGATCCGATCATACCTCGATAGCGCTTAATATCAACGTCCTTACCCTTGTCATCTTTATCAAGCTTTAATGATGAGCTCATTGGAGTGTCAAAAGCATTTGATTTTTCCATGTCAAATCTCTTGAGTAGCTCTTTGGTGTATTTGGCTTGGTTGATAAAGATTTCATCCTTGCTTTGTTTGATTCGCAATCCAAGGAAGAAGGTGAGTTCTCCCATCATGCTCATTTCAAACTCCTTACTCATAAAAGAAGCAAACTCTTCGCACAAGGATCCATTAGTAGCACCAAATATAATATCATCAACATAAATTTGCACCCACAATAAGTCCTTGCCCTTAGATTTTATAAAAAGAGTGGTGTCAAGTTTTCCTCTTGAAAAACCATTTTCTAGAAGAAAACTACTTAGCCTTTCATACCAAGCTCTAGGAGCTTGTTTTAAACCATAAAGAGCTTTGCTCAGCTTGAAAACATGGTTTGAAAATTTTTCATGTTCAAAGCCGGGAGGTTGAGCCACATAAACCTCCTCCGAAATAAAACCATTTAGAAAAGCACCCTTGACATCCATTTGAAAGAGTTTAAAATCTCTATAGCAAGCAAAAGCCAATAGCATTCTAATAGATTCTAGTCTAGCTACCGGTGCATAAGTCTCATCAAAATTAATTTCTTCCTCTTGGTTATAACCTTGGGCCGCTAATCTAGCCTTGTTTCTAACCACGACTCCGGATTCATCAAGTTTGTTTCTAAAAATCCATTTTGTGCCTATAATCCTAAAGTTTTGAGGTTTAGGCACAAGGGTCCAAACTTGATTTCTTTCAAATTGAACTAGCTCTTCTTGCATAGCAAGCATCCAAGATTCACGATGTAGAGCTTCGGAGAATTTCTTCGGTTCAATTTGGGAAAGAAACGCTAAATTAACATGTTGTTGAAGAGAGCGTCGAGTTCTTACCCTACTCGAAGGATTACCTAAGATTTGATCGCTTGGATGATCCTTTTTGTAAGTCCAATCTTTTGGTAATGCTTGAGATTTGTCCAAGTTTGAGGCATCATTGATTGCTTCTTCGTTTCCCCCTTGAGAGCTTGATTGTTGCTCTTCTTGAATAATTTCTTTGGGGTTGTCTTGTAGTGTTTCACTTATATTCAAAGTTATCATGTCATTCTCCACATCATCTACATTAACAATGTTAGTCCTCCGAAGAAAAAGATTAGTCTCATCAAAAGTAACATTAATGGATTCTTTAACAACCAAAGTACTTTTATTATAGACTCTATATGCCATACTATTATTAGAGTAACCAAGAAAAATATCCTCATATGTTTTGGAATCAAATTTGCTAAGGTGATCCTTAGTATTTAAAACAAAGCATTTGCAACCAAAGACTCTAAAAAAGCTCACCTTAGGTTTCTTATCAATAAAAAACTCATAAGGGGTTTTTAACAAATATTTTCGCAAGATAACTCTATTAAGAACAAAACAAGCACAATTGACTGCCTCCGCCCAAAAGTACTTAGGTAAACCATATTCGTTAAGCATTGTTCTTGCCGCTTCTTGCAAAGACCTATTCTTTCTTTCGGCAACACCATTTTGTTGAGGAGTTCTAGGAGCCGAAAAATTATGTGATATCCCAAAGTCGTCACACAAGACTCCTATTTTTGAATTTTCAAATTCTCTACCATGATCACTTCGAATGTTGGTTATCAAATATCCTTTTTGATTTTGAACACGTTTTGCAAATGAAGTGAACACGTTTAGAGATTCATCTTTGGTAGCCAAAAAGAAAGTCCAAGTATAGCGAGAATAGTCATCAACAATAACAAAACAATATGATTTACCACCAAGACTAAAAAAGCGTATAAATATATGTATATATACACGTGTATATATATACATATATACACCGACCTAAAACAAATTTTAGGGTTGATTACCTTATGAAATTCTCCTCTAAGCCACGATATTCGATTCCCAACTCTTACTTTGATCCAATTTTTCTCTTATCTCCCTTTCTTCCACTCTCTCTCTCTCTCTCTCTCTACACTCTCTCTTCTCTGTGCCGATTTTCAGAAATCTATGGGAAAATAATTAGGGCCAGCACCTCTTCAATAGCCATATTATATATTAGAACCCTAAGTTAACAATTTACCAAAAAAACCCTAGACTTTAGGCTACTTCTAAAATTCACCCAAAATTTTCCTTTATTACGAAGATGCCCAAAGTAACTATTTACAATAAATTAATGTACAAGAAAAATGGAACGGGTTGTTATATAATCTCATTTCACTTATCGTCGCTAATCGTCACTAAACACTTCAATCAATATCACTTATAACTGTTAACGTTAAATTGTAACTTATGGTTGCTAAAATAGACTTTGTCACTGAGGGCCATAAACTATAGCACTCAGTTCCACTGATCTCCAACATTTCATTTTTAAAAAATGTCTCTAAAGTTGACAAAAGTATTGCTCGCCAAATTTTCGCTAAAGGTAAAAAAAATTAATTAGTTGGGGTGTTTACCGTAAAACCAACCTCAGATTTGGGGTGTTACAAACTCGCCCTGCTATAAGGAGATGGGAACGTGTTATAATTGCGGAGCAGTGGGACACATAGCCAGAAATTGCACCAAGCCTCCTCGTGATCCGAAGTGGAATAAGAAAGAAGATGATAAACCAAAAGCACAGGAGGGGCGTGCCAAAGTCTTTGCCATGACGACTCGCGAGGATGGAGCGTCAAATGATGTTGTAATAGGTACCTTTAAAGTCTGTGATATTTACGCTACTAGATCCCGGTGCCACACACTCATTTGTTTCAGCATCTTTTTGTGAGCATTTGACTGTTAGATCTAGAAGCTTTGAAATTGAACTCTGTGTAGATACCCCCATTGGGAACTCTGTGGTTGCCTCTAGAGTGTATAATTCTTGCTCCATCATTGTAGATGATAAGATGTTGACGGTGGATTTAATCTCGCTAGATATGAAAGACTTCGGTGTGATTTTGGGTATGGATTGGCTGTCTTACAATCATGCCAGGATAGACTGCTTTAGCAAATAAGTTCTATTTTCGATTCCGAATCAGCCCGAATTTAAGATTCAAGGGGCTAGAGTCAGTACCCTACCTAATTTGATTTTGTCTCTACGTGCCAAACGTCTTCTTAGGAAGGGGTTGTAAAGGTTATTTGGCTCACATCCGTGACACTTACATAACTGGAGTCAGGCTAGAGGACGTCTCTGTTGTTAATAAATTTTTGAAAGTGTTACCAGAAGACTTGTCTGGTCTTCCGCCAGATAGGGAGATCGAGTTTACTGTTGAATTGATTCCTGGTGCAACACCTATCTCCAAAGCACCCTACAGATTGGCTCCTATTGAACTCAAGGAACTTAAGGAGCAATTAGAAGAACTCTTAGACAAGGGTATGATTCGTCCTAGTGTGTCTCCATGGGGTGCTCATGTACTATTTGTTAAGAAGAAGGATGGGAGCATGCGTTTATGTATTGATCATAGGGAGCTTAATCGCCTGACAATCTAAAATAAATATCCCATGCCTAGAATCGACGACCTATTTGATCAACTTCAAGGAGAAAAGTACTTCTCTAAAATATACCTTCAATCGGGGTACCATCAACTTAAGGTCAAGAAGAAGGATGTACCAAAGACTGCTTTTAGGACGCGGTATGGCCATTATGAATTTTTAGTAGTGCATTTTGGTCTTATGAATGCTCCGGCCGCATTTATGGACCCTATGAACATGTGTCTAAAAAGTTCTTGGATCAGTTTGTGATTGTCTCTATAGACGATATCTTACTTTATTCCAAGAGTAAGGAGAAGCATGAAAGACATTTGACTATAGTTTTGTAGATTTTGAGGGAGCACAAACTTTATGCCAAGTTCAATAAGTGTGAGTTTTGGTTAGAACATGTTTCTTTCTTGGGTCATGTAGTGACTAAAGATGGGATATTTGTGGATCCTACTAAGATTGAAGCAATTGTGAATTGGGAGAGACCGACCACTGTGACAGAGATTAGAAGCTTCTTGGGATTGGCATGTTATTATAAAAGATTTTTTGAAGGTTTTTCTCGCATTTTTCTTATGTCCAAAATGTTGTGGACAAAAGAATGTGAAAAGAGTTTTCAAGAATTGAAGAAACGTTTGATTTCGACACTAGTCTTGACACTGCCATTTGAATCTGGAGGGTTTGTCGTATATATTGATGCATCACGACAAGGACTCGGTTGTGTGCTTATGCAACGGGGTAAGGTAATTGCTTATGCCTCTAGACAACTTAAAAAACATGAGCTAAATTATCTTAACCATGTCTTGGGACTAGCAGCTGTGGTTTTTGCACTAAGGATTTGGTGTCATTATTTGTACGGTGAACCGTGTGAAATTTATACGGATCATAAGAGTTTGAAATACATCTTCACACAAAAGGAGTTAAATATGAGACAGAGACAGTGGTTGGAATTGTTGAAGGACTATGATTGCACCATTTTGCACCATCCAGGTAAGGCTAATGTTGTGGTGGATGCGCTAAGTAGGAAGAGTATAGGAAGACTTTCTGCTATGCTTACTACACAACCTCAATTGTTGGAAGAATTGGAGAAGCTAGAAGTCGAGGTAAGATTTCCTCATTCTGGTGGTGATTTAGCACAGTTGGAAGTTCAACCATCATTGATAGAGAGAGTTAAGGTGCCTCAATCGTCAGACCTTGAATTGGTCAAGATTAGTGACAAAGTGAAAAAAGGTGGTTACGCAAATTTAGATTGGATAACAAGGGTTCTAGACTGTGTATTCTTCGTATGGGTTCTAGACTGTGTGTTCCATCGAATCCGGAATTGAAAAAGGAGATTCTTTTGGAGGCTCACAATTCACCTTTTGCAGTTCACCCGGGTAGTACTAGGATGTATCAAAATTTACGCGATGTTTATTAGTGGAAGAACATCAAAAGAGAGGTAGCAGACTTTGTGGCTAGATGTTTGATTTTTCAGTGGATTAAAGAAGAACACCATAGACCCATTGGGAAGTTGCAACCACTTGCTATTCCTGAGTGGAAGTGGGAACATATAACGATGTATTTTGTGGTTGGACTGCCGCCAACTACAAGGCGACACGATGCAATATAGGTGATAGTTGGCCAAAGTAGCTCACTTATTAGCCATAAGTAACAAGGATTTGATTGAGATACTTGCTAACTTGTACATTTGGGAAATACTTAGGTTACACGAAGTGCCTTTATCTACTGTGTCAAATAGAGACCCAAGATTTACCTCACGCTTTTGGGGTGGTTTGCAAGAGGCCATGGGTACACGAATTAATCTTAGCACAACTTTCCATACACAGACAAACGGGCAATTTGAACGAACTATCTAGACATTGGAGGACATGCTACGAGCTTGTGTGATGGATCTTCGAGGTAATTGCGATGATCACTTACCATTGATAGAATTTGCTTACAGTAACAGTTATCATGCCAGCATTCAGATGGCACCATTTGAGGCTCTTTATGGAAGAATGTGTCGATCACCAATTTGTTGGAGTGAGGTTCGAGAAAGGAAACTGATAGGTCCAGAACTCGTTCAAATCAATGCAGACAAGTCCAAGTGATTAGGAACAAACTTAAAACTGCACAGAGCCGACATAAGAGTACGTTGATATGTGGCATCGTGAGCTCAAATTTGACGTTAGTGATCATGTGTTTTTGTGAGTATCCCCGTGGAAAGGAGTCTTGAGATTTGGGAAGAAAGGAAAGCTATCTGAAAGATATATTGGACCATTTGAAACCTTGGAGCGAATTGGTACACTTGTTTATCGTTTAGCCTTGCCTCCTAATTTGTCAAAGATACATAATGTTTTCCATGTTTCAACGTTGAGGAAGTATGTTTTTGACCATTCGCATGTTATTGAGTTTGAGCATGTTCAAGTTAGGGAAGATCTATCTTATGCGAAGCAACCGGATAGCATTCTGGAACGCAATGAACATTTCATACGCTCTAAGAGGATAACTTTTGTGAAGGTAGTATGGCGTAACCATTCTGAGAGGGAAGCTACTTGGGAACTCGAGGATGATATGCGCAAGAAACACGCTCAACTTTTCGATAATAAAGGTACGTTTAATTTCGGGGACGAAATTCTTTTAAGGTGGGAAGAATGTAAGAGCCCATTTTTATGCTAATGAAGATCATATTTGTTGGAAAATAAATAAAAGGATAAATCATTAGAGAAAATCGATAGTTAAACCATCTATGATGGATCCAGTCGAATGAACTCTGATTCATTCGAATGAAACTTCATATAACCGAGTTAGCTTAAACTTATGGAAAGATTCATTTGAATGAATAGTGTTTGCTTCGAATGAATAGTGTTTGATTCGAATGAATAGTGTTTGATTCGATGAATAGTATTTTAGTCGAATCGAAAAGAATGAGTGAGAAGGAGACTATTTCGCGACTGAATGATTCAGTCGAAGGAAAACTCTTTCATTCGAATGAAAGTATAAGATCCTCTTTTCGTAAATATTAAAAAGTTTTGGTTACATTTTGAATAAGTATCTAAAGTTTGGGGAGTGTTAGTGTAATTTTCCGAGTTAGGACTTTCCTTTAAATAGCTTCCTTTTTCTTTCATGACATTTTCTTTAGGTTCTCTTGCTTCTTTTTCTTAAAGGTTGAGAGAGAGAGAGAGAGAGAGAGAGGGAGAAGGCTTGGGAGGCCCTTTAGATTCTAAGGCGGTGCTTTACGTATTTCGTACCAAAAGCTTACCTAAGGTAAGGGTTGGTGCGTTCTTGATGTGGCAAAGGGTTTACGTTTTCTTCACTTAAATCTGAATTATCGTTGAACCCAATTTGATTGGACATGCAGATCTCACCTATGAAATTGCACATCTCATTGTTTGTTTCTGATTTAATCGAGCTATATATTTCGTATGGCTGACTTAAATTTTTGTAAGGGATTTCTTACTTCTTTCTGTGGTGAGGAATCATTACATAGTATCGCCTTCTATTTGTTGTACAACTTTGGAGTTTTGTTTAAATTGCTTCGTATTTTCCTTCGTTGCTATTGAGTTCACAATTCGTAATTTGTAAATGATCATTAAAATGAACAACCTACTGTTAAAAATGGAGTCTTTAAGACTTTGTAGTCACATAGTGACTTTTGTCGCCACCTTAGTGGCTTTTGTAGTCACTTTTTGTGAATTTTGGATAGTCCTCATGATGACAGCTATTACGCTACTGGTATGTGTTTCGTACCTTCGGGTTTTGTGTTCGCTTTGAGCCTATGGCTATTAATGATCATTTTGTATATTGATTCGCCTTACTGACATTAATGTCAATTGCTATTGCTTGTTCGTCAAAGTTACGGCTTCATTTCGGAATACGAATGAATGTATTTTCTTTCCATTTGATTTCCCCTTACTGAACTATTTCAGCTCATCCCCTATTTGTTTGCTTTGTCCCTTACCACATGTGGTAGACATGATTTGAAGCATGGCACGCACGGGGAATTATAGCTTCTATTTTGTTAGCATGTCAAAACAATGAATTCCTTTTTAAGAACTTTACCCGAATGTGGGTAATTTGATTTGGCATTAGACTTTTGTAATAGAATTTGGGGATGGATTATTCTTTTGTGATTAGATGGTTTGTAAGAGGCAAGGTTATAATTAGATGATTTGTTTATACCTTGGTGTAGTTGAGTATTTATTAGAATGCATATAATATTAGGACTTGAAACTTTTTGTTAACGGCTCCCAAGGTTGGGGGCGTTATAACTAATGACATAAAAACCTCGTTTCAAATAACCAACATTCCAAAATTAAATCAGATTTTTTAACCAATAGAATCCCTTAAATTCGTTAATGCATATGGTGATAAATAAAAATAGACTTAAGCTCTCTACAGAGCGAGCTAAATAGTGTTTACCCACGCAAGGGCTCTAATAAGCAATACTCGCTTGGCTTGAATCCATACCCAAGCAACCTAATGCCGGTTGGTACCAGCAGAAGAAAGTCAAATAAGAGTGAGCTTTTGAGAGCACAGTAAGGTCGATAACGAATCAAGCAATGCGAATTGAACGACTTTACATTTTGTTCACAACCTATTCTGTACCGCACCCCGGGGCCCGCCAAGAGATCCTAGTGGCGCGACACGTCACCTATTTGGCGGTCAACATCCCTCAACAATGTTGCTCTGTCAAAGCACTCCGCGCTTCGAGCATCCGTATGGCGATCAAAAGTGTGCTCCCACCTTAAGGGGGTCGGCCACCCCAAGGGGGTCGGCCACCCCAAGGGGGTCGGCCTCCCCAAGGGGGTCGGCCACCCCAAGGGGGTCGGCCACTCCAAGGGGGTAGGCCTCTATTGCCCCGCGAAGGGGGAACCTGCTGCACGGCACTAGCTTCGCGCTCCGACAACACACCTCCGCTATCTTCAGTAGTGCGACGGTCATTATTGCCGGCTCAATCAAACTCACGGCGGGACGGGCTCGCAACCCTTAAGCCCTCGCCGGCTCAATCAACCGACGGGCTCCGACCCTCGCATGTACAATCAACCGGGGGCTCCGGCCTTCGCCGGCTCAATCAACCGACGGGCTCCGGCCCTCGCATGTACAATCAACCGGGGGCTCCGGCCTTCGCCAGCACAATCAACCGACGGGTTCCGACCCTCGCATGTACAATCAACCGGGGGCTCCGGCCTTCACCGGCACTATCATCCGACGGGCTCCGGCCTTCGCATGTACAATCAACTGGGGGCTCCGGCCTTCGCCAGCACAATCAACCGACGGGCTCCGGCCTTCGCAGGTGCAATCAACCGGAGGCTCCGGCCTTCGCCACAGGGATGGGCTCACGACCCTAAGGCCATCGCCGGCACAACCAACCGACAGGCTTCTGGGTGCTCCGCTCGTAGTGCTCCAGCACAAGGACGCACCGCCACGGACTCCGAGCATCAAGCCATGAACATGCACCCTCATGTCACCGACGATCATCGACATCGCCAAGACAATGAACCGCGGGTCACTCCAAGACGGGAGCAGGTCTTCGGAGGGCATCGCATCCGGCGCGCCTGGCAGTTGGCTGCAAGGGAAACCTTCACCGCTGCCAGGAGCTTCGCGCGTCTCATGACGCATCTTGTGGGATTCAGTAAGGGCTTGGACTGGAGGCTGGAGCAACGGGCTGCTCTGACCATGCTACCGCGGCGTGGTCAGTCTCCTCAGACAGGCAGAGGGACGCTGCAAGGGCAGGGTGACATGAACTCGGGGACCGGCACATCCGACGAACGATCAATACCGCAGGACCCCCTACGGCGACGTGTCACTCCCGGAGGACGACACGTGTCGGCTGATGACACGCGCATATTTGTGCCTATATATAGTGGATTCTGGAGCTTATTCATGGACTTCTCTCTCATTTTGGACATTTCACTTTCTCTCTCTAAAGCTCATTCTCTCTGGATTTCTAGTGAGAGAAAGACATTTGGACTCCTGTCATCGGACTCTTGACGCTGCACCCTTGACGCGAACTGTCGGCTGTTGACTGTCGCCCCTGCTCGTCGTCTCCCTGCTTACGCGGCGCTGCCAGCCCTCGCGACCTGCCTGGGGAGCCTTCCTCTCAGCCCTTACTCCATCCTTGCTGTCTCCCACTTCGTCTACCTGGAAGCCAACGCAGACTGCATCCTTTGTGGCACCTCACGTGGCATGCGAACCAATTACCCGCGGCAACATTTGGCGACTCTGCTGGGGAGGTGAGCATCGTGTTGCAGTCTGCCACACTCCAGCAACCTTGACTCAACAACGCAGGGCTATCAGGACTACCAGTCACAACCTCAACCCAGTCATCCAAGGGGCTGCCTTTTCCACACTTAGAAAAATTTCTTCCATTTTCGCGGTCGGGTCACCACCCCCGCGACTTCACTCCGCTCCCTTCACTTTTCCAGACTTAGAAAAATTTCTTCCATTTTCGCGGTCGGGTCACCACCCCCGCGACTTCACTCCGCTCCCTTCACTTTTTCAGACTTAGACAAATTTCTTCGTTTTTCCCGGTCGGGTCACCACCCCCGCGACTTCACTCCGCTCCCTTCACTTTTTCAGACTTAGACAAATTTCTTCGTTTTTCGCGGTCGGGTCACCACCCCCGCGACTTCACTCCGCTCCCTTCACTTTTGCAGACTTAGAAAAATTTCTTCGATTTTCGCGGTCGGGTCACCACCCCCGCGACTTCACTCCGCTCCCTTCACTTTTCCAGACTTAGAAAAATTTCTTCAATTTTCGCGGTCGGGTCACCACCCCCGCGACTTCACTCCGCTCCTTCACTTTTCCAGACTTAGAAAAATTTCTTCGTTTTTCGCGGTCGGGTCACCACCCCCGCGACTTCACTCCGCTCCCTTCACTTTTCCAGACTTAGAAAAATTTCTTCGTTTTTCGCGGTCGGGTCACCACCCCCGCGACTTCACTCCGCTCCTTCACTTTTCCAGACTTAGAAAAATTTCTCCGTTTTTCGCGCACGGGTCATCACCCTCGCGGCTTCACTCGACACCCTCTTCACTTTTCCAGACTTAAAAAAAAAAAAAAAAAAATTTCTTCAATTTTCGCGGTCGGGTCATCACCCCTTGCGGCTTCCCTCGGCATCCTTGTCCCAGCTCAACACTTAGCAAAGTCCTCAACACTTGAAAAAAATTTCTCAACACTTAGATTTTTTTTCGAACCGCCCTCGCACCCTACATGATCATGGTCGGCTCATCACCCTCTCATCCTCATTCCACACTTAGAAAAATTTTCACAAAATTTTTCACCCTCTATTGCTCTCTCCAACACTTGGGAAAAATTTTCAACGAAAATTTTCATCTCTCCAACCTCCCTCTTTCTCTCCCTTCCACTTCAAACTTATTCTTCACCAAGAATTTTCATCCCCACCTCATGCTCCTTTTATACGCTCCACAAAAAAAAAAAAAAAATTTCGGATTTCACTTTCTTTTTCCAAGTCACACAGCAAAAGAAGAAGAGGTCCAGGTGGGCCGAACCCACCCGCGCTTGCCCCGCCCGTTTTCCCCTCTCTTCACTCAGCTCCAGCGGGTCAACCCACCCGCCCGCTTGCCCGAACCGACCCGCGACCGACCCAACCCTAATTCCCCATCTCTCTCTTTCTCCTGGCGCGCGCAGCACCCCTTGCGCCGCACCTCCTTCATGCCGACACCGCCATTCGGCCTTCCTGCCAACATCGCGCCACCGCCGGCAGCCCATTTCCCGGCATCTCCTTCCCCTGCCGACCATCCTCCTCACAACCCCTCACCTCGCCGACCTCCTTCTTCCTGCCGAGCTCCCCTCGGCCGCCATGGCCGCCGGCACCTCTTCCTTTTCTTTCTTCTTCAAACTCCGGCCGAGCGCCACGCCGACCCACCCCCGCCGAGGGCCTGGCCGACACCCCCTGGCCGACCCCACACCCGCCCCGACCCCCCATCGGCATCTCTCTCTCCTCTTCCCCGCAAGCCCGCAAGCCGCGGCAGGTCATTTTTTCTTCTTCTCTTACTTCGGCCTCTCTCCTGGCCGACCCCACCCCTGGCCGACCCCCTACCCACCCCGACCCTCACCACCCGGGGCAGCCCCCGAGGCGCCATCGCCGCCGACCCCCCCTTCCCCTTCGGCCTCTTTTTCTTCTTTTCTTGTTGTTTCGGCCACTCTCCGACGGCGCAGTGGCCGACCCACCTTCACCTTCGGCCATCTTCACCCCGCCGACCACCTTTCGGCCTACCACCTTTGGCCTCGGCCTCCTCACCCACCTTCGGCCGGCCGAACAGCACCGCGACGCTTGTCGCCTATCGCCCGTGCGCTCTCTTCGCGACCCTCGTCGCCAGCGCCCGGGCGCCGCCTTCGCGACCCTCGTCGCCAGCGCCTATGCGCCCTCTCCGCGACGCTCGTCGCCCATCGCCCGGGCGCCGTCTCCGCGACCCTCGTCGCCAGCGCCCGGGCGCCGTCTTCGCGACCCTCGCCGCCCGCGCCTATGTGACCTCTCCGCGACGTTCGTCGCCCATCGCCCGGGCGCCGTCTCCGCGACCCTCGTCGCCAGCGCCCGGGCGCCGTCTTCGCGACCCTCGTCGCCCGCGCCTATGCGCCCTCTCCGCGACGTTCGTCGCCCATCGCCCGGGCGCCGTCTCCGCGACCCTCGTCGCCAGTGCCCGGGCGCCGTCTTCGCGACCCTCGTCGCCCGCGCCTATGCGCCCTCTCCGCGACGTTCGTCGCCCATCGCCCGGGCGCCGTCTCCGCGACCCTCGTCGCCAGCGCCCGGGCGCCGTCTTCCCGACCCTCGTCGCCCGCGCCTATGCGCCCTCTTTGCGACCTTCGTCGCCCATCGCCCGGGCGCCGTCTCCGCGACCGTCGTCGCCAGCGCCCGGTCGCCGTCCTCGCGACCCTCGTCGCCCCCGCCCGGGCGCCGTCTTCGCGACCCTCGTCGCCTATCGCCCGGGCGCCATCTCCGCGACCCTCGTCGCCAGCGCCCCGGCGCCGTCTTCGCGACGCTCGTCGCCCGCCCCCGTGCGCCCTTTTTGCGAGCTTCGTCGGCCGGCGCCCGGGCGCCGCCTCCGCGACCGTCGTCGCCAGCGCCTGGTCGCCGTCCTCGCGACCCTCATCGCCCGCGCCTATGCGCCCTCTCCGCGACGTCCGTCGCCCATCGCCCGGGCGCCGTCTCCGCGACCCTCGTCGCCAGCGCCCGGGCGCCGTCTTCCCGACCCTCGTCGCCCGCGCCTATGCGCCCTCTCCGCGACGTTCGTCGCCCATCGCCCGGGCGCCGTCTCCGCGACCCTCGTCGCCAGCGCCCGGGCGCCGTCTCCGCGACCCTCGTCGCCCGCGCCTATGCGCCTCTTCGCAACCCTCGTTGCTAGCGCCTATGCGCCCTCTCCGCGACGCTCGTCGCCGGTCACCCGGGCGCCGTCTCCGCGACCCTCGTCGCCAGTGCCCGGGCGCCATCTTCGCGACCCTCGTCGCCCGCGCCTATGCGCCCTCTCCGCGACGTTCGTCGCCCATCGCCCGGGCGCCGTCTCCGCGACCCTCGTCGCCAGCGCCCGGGCGCCGTCTTCCCGACCCTCGTCGCCCGCGCCTATGCGCCCTCTTTGCGACCTTCGTCGCCCATCGCCCGGGCGCCGTCTCCGCGACCGTCGTCGCCAGCGCCCGGTCGCCGTCCTCGCGACCCTCGTCGCCCGCGCCTATGCGCTCTCTCCGCGATGTTCGTCGCCCATCGCCCGGGCGCCGTCTCCGCGACCCTCGTCGCCAGCGCCCGGGCGCCGTCTTCCCGACCCTCGTCGCCCGCGCCTATGCGCCCTCTTTGCGACCTTCGTCGCCCATCGCCCGGGCGCCGTCTCCGCGACCGTCGTCGCCAGCGCCCTGTCGCCGTCCTCGCGACCGTCGTCGCCCGCGCCTATGCGCCCTCTCCGCGACGCTCGTCGCCCATCGCCCGGGCGCCATCTCCGCGACCCTCGTCGCCAGCGCCCGGGCGCCGTCTTCCCGACCCTCGTCGCCCGCGCCTATGCACCCTCTTTGCGACCTTCGTCGCCCATCGCCCGGGCGCCGTCTCCGCGACCGTCGTCGCCAGCGCCTGGTCGCCGTCCTCGCGACCCTCATCGCCCGCGCCTATGCGCCCTCTCCGCGACGTCCGTCGCCCATCGCCCGGGCGCCGTCTCCGCGACCCTCGTCGCCAGCGCCCGGGCGCCGTCTCCGCGACCCTCGTCGCCCGCGCTTATGCGCCCTCTCCGCGACGCTCGTCGCCCATCGCCCGGGCGCCGTCTCCGCGACCCTCGTCGCCAGCGCCCGGGCGCCGTCCTCCCGACCCTCGTCGCCAGCGCCTATGCGCCCTCTTCGCGACCCTCGTCGCCCGCGCCTATGCGCCCCCTCCGCGACGCTCGTCGCCGGTCACCCGGGCGCCGTCTCCGCAACCCTCGTCGCCAGTGCCTGGGCGCCATCTTCGCGACCCTCGTCGCCCGCGCCTATGCGCCCTCTCCGCGACGTTCGTCGCCCATCGCCCGGGCGCCGTCTCCGCGACCCTCGTCGCCAGCGCCCGGGCGCCGTCTTCCCGACCCTCGTCGCCCGCGCCTATGCGCCCTCTCCGCGACCCTCGTCGCTAGCGCCCGGGGGCCGTCTCCGCGACCCTCGTCGCCCGCCCCTACGCGCCCTCTTTGCGACCTGCCTCGCCCATCGCCCGGGCGCCGTCTCCGCGACCGTCGTCGCCAGCGCCCTGTCGCCGTCCTCGCGACCGTCGTCGCCCGCGCCGATGCGCGTTCTCCGCGTGGTTCGTGGCCCATCGCCCGGGCGCCATCTCCGCGACCCTCATCGCCAGCGCCCAGGCGCCGTCTTCCCGACCCTCGTCGCCCGCGCCTATGCGCCCTCTTTGCGACCTTCGTCGCCCACCCCCCGGGAGCCGTCTCCGCGACTGTCGTCGCCAGCGCCCGGTCGCCGTCCTCGCGACCCTCGTCGCCCGCGCCTATGCGCCCTCTCCGCGACGTCCGTCGCCCATCGCCCGGGCGCCGTCTCCGCGACCCTCGTCGCCAGCGCCCGGGCGCCGTCTTCGCGACCCTCGTCGCCCGCGCCTATGCGCCCTCTTCGCGACCCTCGTCGCCCGCGCCTATCCGCCCTCTCCGCGACGTTCGTCGCCCATCGCCCGGGCACCGTCTCCGCGACCCTCGTCGCCAGTGCCTGGGCGCCATCTTCGCGACCCTCGTCGCCCGCGCCTATGCGCCCTCTCCGCGACGTTCGTCGCCCATCGCCCGGGCGCCGTCTCCGCGACCCTCGTCGCCAGCGCCCGGGCGCCGTCTTCCCGACCCTCGTCGCCCGCGCCTATGCGCCCTCTTTGCGACCTTCGTCGCCCATCGCCCGGGCGCCGTCTCCGCGACCGTCGTCGCCAGCGCCCGGTCGCCGTCCTCGCGACCCTCGTCGCCCGCGCCTATGTGCTCTCTCCGCGACGTTCGCCGCCCATCGCCCGGGCTCCGTCTCCGCGACCCTCGTCGCCAGCGCCCGGGCACCGTCTTCCCGACCCTCGTCGCCCGCGCCTATGCGCCCTCTTTACGACCTTCGTCGCCCATCGCCCGGGCGCCGTCTGCGACCGTCGTCGCCAGCGCCCGGTCGCCGTCCTCGCGACCCTCGTCGCCCGCGCCTATGCGCCCTCTCCGCGACGTCCGTCGCCCACCGCCCGGGCCCCGTCTCCGCGACCCTCGTCGCCAGCGCGCATGCGCCGTCTTCGCGACCCTCGTCGCCCGCGCCTATGCCCCCCCTCCGCGACGTTCGTCGCCCATCGCCCGGGCGCCGTCTCCGCGACCCTCGTCGCCAGCGCCCGGGCGCCGTCTTCCCGACCCTCGTCGCCCGCGCCTATGCGCCCTCTTTGCGAGCTTCGTCGCCCAGCGCCCGGGCGCCGTCTCCGCGACCCTCGTCGCCAGCGCCCGGTCGCCGTCCTCGCGACCCTCGTCGCCCGCGCCTATGTGCCCTCTCCGCGACGTCCGTCGCCCATCGCCCGGTCGCCGTCTCCGCGACCCTCGTCGCCAGCGCTCGAGCGCCGTCTTCGCGACCCTCGTCGCCCGCGATGCGCCCTCTCCGCGACGTTCGTCGCCCATCGCCCGGGCGCCGTCTCCGCGACCCTCGTCGCCCGCGCCCGTGCGTCGTCCTGCCGACCCTCGTCGCCCGCGCCGTCTTCGCGACCCTCGTCGCCCGCGCCTATGCGCCCTCTCCGCGACGTTCGTTGCCCATCGCCCGGGCGCCGTCTCTGCGACCCTCGTGGCCAGTGCCTGGGCGCCGTCTTCGCGACCCTCGTCGCCCGCGCCTATGCGCCCTCTCCGCGACGTTCGTCGCCCATCGCCTGGGCGCCGTCTCCGCGACCCTCGTCGCCAGCGCCCGGGCGCCGTCTTCCCGACCCTCGTCGCCCGCGCCTATGCGCCCTCTCCGCGACCCTCGTCGCCCCTCGCCCGGGCGCCGTCTCCGCGACCCTCGTCGCCAGTGCCCGGGCGCCATCTTCGAAACCCTCGTCGCCCGCGCCTATGCGCCCTCTTTGCGACGTTCGTCGCCCATCGCCCGGGCGCCGTCTCCGCGACCCTCGTCGCCAGCGCCCGGGCGCCGTCTTCCCGACCCTCGTCGCCCGCGCCTATGCGCCCTCTTTGCGACCTTCGTCGCCCATCGCCCGGGCGCCGTCTCCGCGACCGTCGTCGCCAGCGCCCGGTCGCCGTCCTCGCGACCCTCGTCGCCCGCGCCTATGCGCCCTCTCCGCGACGTTCGTCGCCCATCGCCCGGGCGCCGTCTCCGCGACCCTCGTCGCCAGCGCCCGGGCGCTGTCTTCCCGACACTCGTCGCCCGCGCCTATGCGCCCTCTTTGCGACCTTCGTCGCCCATCGCCCGGGTACCGTCTCCGCGACCGTCGTCGCCAGCGCCCGGTCGCCGTCCTCGCGACCCTCGTCGCCCGCGCCTATGCGCCCTCTTCCCGACCCTCGTCGCCAGCGCCTATGCGCCATCTCCGCGACCCTCGTCGCCCAGCGCCCGGGCGCCGACTCCGCGACCCTCGTCGCCAGCGCCTGGGCGCCGTCTCCGCGACCTTCGTCGCCCGCGCCTATGCGCCCTCTTTGCGACCTTCGTCGCCCATCGCCCGGGCGCCGTCTCCGCGACCGTCGTCGCCAGCGCCCGGTCGCCGTCCTCGCGACCCTCGTCGCCCGCGCCTATGCGCCCTCTCCGCGACGTTCGTCGCCCATCGCCCGGGCGCCGTCTCCGCGACCCTCGTCGCCAGTGCCCGGGCCCCGTCTTCCGGACCCTCGTCGCCCGCGCCTATGCGCCCTCTTTGCGACCTTCGTTGCCCATCGCCCGGGCGCCGTCTCTGCGACCCTCGTCGCCAGTGCCCGGGCGCCGTCTTCGCGACCCTCGTCGCCCGCGCCTATGCGCCCTCTCCGCGACGTCCGTCGCCCATCGCCCGGGCGCCGTCTCCGCGACCCTCGTCGCCAGCGCCCGGGCGCCGTCTTCGCGACCCTCGTCGCCCGCGCCTATGCGCCCTCTCCGCGACGTTCGTTGCCCATCGCCCGGGCGCCGTCTCTGCGACCCTCGTCGCCAGTGCCCGGGTGCCGTCTTCGCCCGTCTTCGCGACCCTCGTAGCCCGCGCCTATGCGCCCTCTCCGCGACGTTCGTCGCCCATCGCCCGGGCGCCGTCTCCGCGACCGTCGTCGCCAGCGCCCGGTCGCCGCCGTCGCGACCCTCGTCGCCCGCGCCTATGCGCCCTCTCCGCGACGTCCGTCGCCCATCGCCCGGGCGCCGACGCCGCGACCCTCGTCGCCAGCGCTCGGGCGCCGTCTTCGCGACCCTCGTCGCCCGCGCCTATGCGCCCTCTCCGCGACGTTCGTCGCCCATCGCCCGGGCGCCGTCTCCGCGACCCTCGTCGCCAGCGCCCGGGCGCCGTCTTCGCGACCCTCGTCGCCAGCGCCTATGCGCCCCCTTCGCGACCCTCGTCGCCCGCACCTATGCACCCTCTCCGCGACGCTCGTCGCCCATCGCCCGGGCGCCGTCTCCGCGACCCTCGTCGCCAGTGCCTGGGCGCCATCTTCGCGACCCTCGTCGCCCGCGCCTATGCGCCCTCTTTGCGACGTTCGTCGCCCATCGCCCGGGCGCCGTCTCCGCGACCCTCGTCGCCAGCGCCCGGGCGCCGTCTTCGCGACCCTCGTCGCCCGCGCCTATGCGCCCTCTCTGCGACCTTCGTTGCCCATCGCCCGGGCGCCGTCTCCGCGACCGTCGTCGCCAGCGCCCGGTCGCCGTCCTCGCGACCCTCGTCGCCCGCGCCTATGCGCCCTCTCCGCGACGTTCGTCGCCCATCGCCCGGGCGCCGTCTCCGCGACCCTCGTCGCCAGCGCCCGGGCGCCGTCTTCCCGACCCTCGTCGCCCGCGCCTATGCGCCCTCTTTGCGACCTTCGTCGCCCATCGCCCGGGCGCCGTCTCCGCGACCGCCGTCGCCCGCGCCCGGGCGCCGTCTTCCCGACCCTCGTCGCCCGCGCCTATGCGCCCTCTTTGCGACCTTCGTCGCCCATCGCCCGGGCGCCGTCTCCGCGACCGTCGTCGCCAGCGCCCGGTCGCCGTCCTCGCGACCCTCGTCGCCCGCGCCTATGTGCTCTCTCCGCGACGTTCGTCGCCCATCGCCCGGGCTCCGTCTCCGCGACCCTCGTCGCCAGCGCCCGGGCACCGTCTTCCCGACCCTCGTCGCCCGCGCCTATGCGCCCTCTTACGACCCTCGTCGCCTATAGCCCGGGCGCCGTCTTCGCGACCCTCGTCGCCAGCGCCTGGTCGCCGTCCTCGCGACCCTCATCGCCCGCGCCTATGCGCCCTCTCCGCGACGTTCGTCGCCCATCGCCCGGCCGCCGTCTCCGCGACCCTCGTCGCCAGCGCCTATGCGCCCCCTCCGCGACGCCCGTCGCCCGCGCCTATGCCCCTCTCCGCGACGTTCGTCGCCCATCGCCCGGGCGCCGTCTCCGCGACCCTCGTCGCCAGCGCCCGGGCGCCGTCTTCCCGACCCTCGTCGCCCGCGCCTATGCGCCCTCCCCGCGAGCTTCGTCGCCCACCGCCCGGGCGCCGTCCCCCCGCCCCTCGTCGCCAGCGCCCGGTCGCCGTCCTCGCGACCCTCGTCGCCCGCGCCTATGCGCCCTCTCCGCGACGTTCGTCGCCCATCACCCGGGCGCCGTCTTCGCGACCCTCGTCGCTAGCGCCCGGGCGCCGTCTCCGCGACCCTCGTCGCCGGGCGCCGTCTCCGCGACCTTCGTCGCCCTTCGCCCGGGCGCCGTTTCCGCGACCCTCGTCGTCAGCGCCCGGGCGCCGTCTCCGCGACCCTCGTCGCCCGCGCCTATGCGCCCTCCTCGCGACCCTCGTCGCCCGCGCCTATGCGCGCTCTCCGCGACGTTCGTTGCCCATCGCCCGGGCGCCGTCTCTGCGACCCTCGTGGCCAGTGCCTGGGCGCCATCTTCGCGACCCTCGTCGCCCGCGCCTATGCGCCCTCTCCGCGACGTTCGTCGCCCAGCGCCTGGGCGCCGTCTCCGCGACCCTCGTCGCCAGCGCCCGGGCGCCGTCTCCCGACCCTCGTCGCCAGCGCCTATGCGCCCCCTTCGCGACCCTCGTCGCCCGCGCCTATGCGCCCTCTCCGCGACGTTCGTCGCCCATCGCCCGGGCGCCGTCTTCGCGACCCTCGTCGCCCGCGCCTATGCGCCCTCTCCGCGACGTTCGTCGCCCATCGCCCGGGCGCCGTCTCCGCGACCCTCGTCGCCAGCGCCCGGGCGCCGTCTTCCCGACCCTCGTCGCCCGCGCCTATGCGCCCTCTCTGCGACCTTCGTTGCCCATCGCCCGGGCGCCGTCTCCGCGACCGTCGTCGCCAGCGCCCGGTCGCCGTCCTCGCGACCCTCGTCGCCCGCGCCTATGCGCCCTCTCCGCGACGTTCGTCGCCCATCGCCCGGGCGCCGTCTCCGCGACCCTCGTCGCCAGCGCCCGGGCGCCGTCTTCCCGACCCTCGTCGCCCGCGCCTATGCGCCCTCTTTGCGACCTTCGTCGCCCATCGCCCGGGTGCCGTCTCCGCGACCGTCGTCGCCAGCGCCCGGTCGCCGTCCTCGCGACCCTCATCGCCAGCGCCTGGGCGCCCTCTTCGCGATGCCCCTCGCCCGCGCCTATGCGCCATCTCCGCGACGTTCGTCGCCCATCGCCTGGGCGCCGTCTCCGAGACCCTCGTCGCCAGCGCCTGGGCGCCGTCTTCCCGACCCTTGTCGCCCGCGCCTATGCGCCCTCTTTGCGACCTTCGTCCCCCATCTCCCGGGCGCCGTCTCCGCGACCGTCGTCGCCAGCGCCCGGTCGCCGTCCTCGCGACCCTCGTCGCCCGCGCCTATGCGCCCTCTCCGCGACGTTCGTCGCCCATCGCCCGGGCGCCGTCTCCGCGACCCTCGTCGCCAGCGCCCGCGCACCGCCTCCCCGACCCTCGTCGCCCGCGCCTATGCACCCTCTTTGCGACCTTCGTCGCCCATCGCCCGGGCGCCGTCTCTGCGACCGTCGTCGCCAGCGCCCGGTCGCCGTCCTCGCGACCCTCGTCGCCCGCGCCTATGCGCCCTCTCCGCGACGTCCGTCGCCCATCGCCCGGGCGCCGTCTCCGCGACCCTCGTCGCCAGCGCCCGGGCGCCGTCTTCGCGACCCTCGTCGCCCGCGCCTATGCGCCCTCTCCGCGCCGTTCGTCGTCCATCGCCCGGGCGCCACCTCCGCGACGCTCGTCGCCCGCGCCCGGGTGCCGCCTTCGCGACCCCCGTCGCCCGCGCCTATGCGCCCTCTTTGCGAGCTTCGTCGCCCATCGCCCGGGCGCCGCCTCCGCGCCCGTCGTCGCCAGCGCCTGGTCGCCGTCCTCGCGACCCTCGTCGCCCGCGCCTATGCGCCCTCTCCGCGACGTCCGTCGCCCATCGCCCGGGCGCCGTCTCCGCGACCCTCGTCGCCAGCGCTCGGGCGCCGTCTTCGCGACCCTCGTCGCCCGCGCCTATGCGCCCTCTCCGCGACGTTCGTCGCCCATCGCCCGGGCGCCGTCTCCGCGACCCTCGTCGCCAGCGCCCGGGCGCCGTCTTCGCGACCCTCGTCGCCAGCGCCTATGCGCCCCCTCCGCGACCCTCGTCGCCCGCACCTTTGTGCCCTCTCCCCCACGTTCGTCGCCCATCGCCCGGGCGCCGTCTCCGCGACCCTCGTCGCCAGTGCCGGGGCGCCATCTTCGCGACCCTCGTCGCCCGCGCCTATGCGCCCTCTTTGCGACGTTCGTCGCCCATCGCCCGGGCGCCGTCTCCGCGCCCCTCGTCGCCAGCCCCCGCGCGCCGTCGTCGCGACCCCCGTCGCCCCCGCCTATGCGCCCTCTGTGCGACCTTCGTCGCCCATCGCCCGGGCACCGTCTCCGCGATCGTCGTCGCCAGCGCCCGGTCGCCGTCCTCGCGACCCTCGTCGCCCGCGCCTATGCGCCCTCTCCGCGACGTTCGTCGCCCATCGCCCGGGCGCCGTCTCCGCGACCCTCGTCGCCAGCGCCCGGGCGCCGTCTTCCCGACCCTCGTCGCCCGCGCCTATGCGCCCTCTTTGCGACCTTCGTCGCCCATCGCCCGGGTGCCGTCTCCGCGACCGTCGTCGCCAGCGCCCGATCGCCGTCCTCGCGACCCTCGTCGCCCGCGCCTATGCGCCCTCTTCCCGACCCTCGTCGCCCGCGCCTATGCGCCCTCTTTGCGACCCTCGTCGCCCATCGCCCGGGCGCCGTCTTCGCGACCCTCGTCGCCCGCGCCTATGCGCCCTCTTCCCGACCCTCGTCGCCCGCGCCTATGCGCCCTCTTTGCGACCTTCGTCGCCCATCGCCCGGGCGCCGTCTCCGCGACCGTCGTCGCCAGCGCCCGGTCGCCGTCCTCGCGACCCTCGTCGCCCGCGCCTATGCGCCCTCTCCGCGACGTTCGTCGCCCATCGCCCGAGCACCGTCTCCGCGACCCTCGTCGCCAGCGCTCGGGCGCTGTCTTCGCGACCCTCGTCGCCCGCGCCTATGCGCCCTCTCCGCGACGTTCGTCGCCCATCGCCCGGGCGCCGTCTCCGCGACCCTCGTCGCCAGCGCCCGTGCGCTCTCTCTTCGCGACCTTCGTCGCCAGCGCCCATGCGCTCTCTCTGCGACATTTGTCGCCGGTCACGCGGGCGCAGTCTTTGCGACCTTCGTCGCCAGCATCCGAGTGTCTTCTTCGCGACATTAGTCGCCTATCTCCAAGGCCACGTCTTTGCGACATTCGTCGCCGGTCACCCGAGCGCAGTCTTTGTGACCTTCGTCGCCAGCATCCAAGTGTCCTCTTCGCGACCTTCGTCGCCCTCCGCGACGCTCGTCGCCTATCTCCCAGGCCACGTCTTCGCGACATTCGTCGCCGGTCACCCGGGCACAATCTTTGCGACCTCCGTCGCCCGCGCCCGTGCGCTCTCTCCGCGACCCTCGTCGCCCGGACATCATCTCCGCGACCTTCGTCGCCGTCTCTCATACACAGACCCTCAACAACTCTCCGGCCAAACAACATCTTGCTAAGTGATTATGCGTGCGGCGCCCACTCGGGTTACCCTTCCGCGTACGCCCCACGCAGGGGGCTTATGTTCCCACCCTATCTTGGCTACACCTATAGGCCCACTGGGGGTCCCAATTCTCATGACACGTCGGCATATTCAACGGTCAACTTTCAACGCTCACAGGCCGATCAAAGCAACACATGCTCAAGTCACGTGCTTTTTTTATTTATTTATGAAGCAGCCTTGGTGTGCCTTCCCCTTAAGGGTGTTGGCTGCCTACCTTGACGACCGACTACCGTTGCGCGCACGCTGTAGTTGTGACTTTCGTCACCGCGCCCACACACCATCTCCGCAACCCTCGTCGCCAGCACCCGTGCGCTTTATCTCCGCGACCTTCGTCGCCTGCGCGCCATCTCCGCGACATTAATCGCCAACACACCATCTCCGCGACCTTCATCGCCCGCATCCACGCGCCAGTTCTGCGACTCTCGTCTCTGCGACCTTCGTCGCCACGCCCACGCACTATCTCTACGACTATCGTCGCCAGCGCGTCAGCTCCGCGACTCTCGTCGCCAGCGCCCCATCTCCGCGACTCTCGTCGCCCGCGTCCTTATGACACCTCCGCGACTCTCGTCGCCCGCGCAACATCTCCGCGACCTTCGTCGCCGGCGCCCGCACACCGCACTCTCACACGTCGTCATGCCCATGCGCCGCGCCACTGATACATCCATCCCACTGAATCTCTGTCGCACTACGTGCCCCAGGCACTAAGTATCGTCCCGCGACACTCGTCGCCGCTCCGCTGCACCATTCTCATCATATGTGCCCCCGGCACCAAGTATCGTCCGTGGCCGCTCTCATGCACCATTCTCATCATATGTGCCCCCGGCACCAAGTATCGTCCGTCGCCGCTCTCACGCACCATTCTCATCATATGTGCCCCCGGCACCAAGTATCGTCCGTCGCCGCTCTCATGCACCATTCTCATCATATGTGCCCCCGGCGCTAAGTATCGTCCCGCAACACTTGTCGCCGCTCTCCTGCACCATTCTCATCATATGTGCCCCCGGCACTAAGTATCGTCCCGCGACACTCGTCGCTGCTCTCATGCACCGTTCTCATGACATGTGCCTCGACACTAGGTATTGCCTCGCGACGGTAGTCGCTGCACCCGTGCGCCGCAATCATGTTACATGCCCACCAGGCACCGCACTCATTCACCACATCATGCGCACCTTGCCTTGGCCGTGGAACATGCTTCAACCCGCTCTCCGGAGTGTACATCACCCGCGGGGATAGGCGACTCCTCCGGGACACTATCTCTGCCAGGGAGCTCTTCAACACTCTCTTCCTGTCAGGTAGACGGCTCCTCCGGGATACTACCTCGACCAGTCGGGTAGATTGGCTCCTCTGGGATGCTACATTGACTCACTCCGAGTGCTCCGGCACAAGGACTCCTCACATCCGGGATGGGCTCGCAACCTTGAAGCCATCGCCGTCTCAATCAATGCGACGGGGCTCCGGTCCTCGCATCCGGGATGGGCTCGCAACCTTGAAGCCATCGCCGTCTCAATCAAGGCGACTGGGATCCGCTCCTCGCACCCGGGATGGGCTCGCAACCTTGAAGCCATCGCCGTCTCAATCAATGCGACGGGGCTCCGGTCCTCGCATCCGGGATGGGCTCGCAACCTTGAAGCCATCGCCGTCTCAATCAATGCGACGGGGCTCCGGTCCTCGCATCCGGGATGGGCTCGCAACCTTGAAGCCATCGCCGTCTCAATCAATGCGACGGGGCTCCGGCCCTCGCATCCGGGATGGGCTCGCAACCTTGAAGCCATCGCCGTCTCAATCAATGCGACGGGGCTCCGGTCCTCGCATCCGGGATGGGCTCGCAACCTTGAAGCCATCGCCGTCTCAATCAAGGCGACTGGGCTCCGGTCCTCGCATCCGGGATGGGCTCGCAACCTTGAAGCCATCGCCGTCTCAATCAATGCGACGGGGCTCCGGTCCTCGCATCCGGGATGGGCTCGCAACCTTGAAGCCATCGCCGTCTCAATCAATGCGACGGGGCTCCGGTCCTCGCATCCGGGATGGGCTCGCAACCTTGAAGCCATCGCCGTCTCAATCAATGCGACGGGGCTCCGGCCCTCGCATCCGGGATGGGCTCGCAACCTTGAAGCCATCGCCGTCTCAATCAATGCGACGGGGCTCCGGTCCTCGCATCCGGGATGGGCTCGCAACCTTGAAGCCATCGCCGTCTCAATCAAGGCGACTGGGCTCCGATCCTCACACCCGGGATGGGCTCGCAACCTTGAAGCCATCGCCGTCTCAATCAATGCGACGGGGCTCCGGTCCTCGCACCCGGGATGGGCTCGCAACCTTGAAGCCATCGCCGTCTCAATCAATGCGACGGGGCTCCGGCCCTCGCATCCGGGATGGGCTCGCAACCTTGAAGCCATCGCCGTCTCAATCAATGCGACGGGGCTCCGGTCCTCGCATCCGGGATGGGCTCGCAACCTTGAAGCCATCGCCGTCTCAATCAAAGCGACGGAGCTCCGGCCCTCGCACCCGGGATGGGCTCGCAACCTTGAAGCCATCGCCGTCTCAATCAAAGCGACGGGGCTCCGGCCCTCGCACCCGCTCAATCACTTGACAGGCTCCGGCCCTTGTCCGCTCAATCAACCGGGGGCTCCGACCCTCGCAGCGGGCTCTAATCACTGAGCGGCAACCATGCCAAGTGCATTCAACACCGTTTATGCGTGCGGCGCCCACTCGGGTTGCCCCTCCGCGCACCCCGCACGCAGGGGGCTTATGTTCACAACCTATTCTGTACCGCACCCCGGGGCCCGCCAAGAGATCCTAGTGGCGCGACACGTCACCTATTTGGCGGTCAACATCCCTCAACAATGTTGCTCTGTCAAAGCACTCCGCGCTTCGAGCATCCGTATGGCGATCAAAAATGTGCTCCCACCTTAAGCGGGTCGGCCACCCCAAAGGGGTCGGCCTCCCCCAAGGGGGTCGGCCTCCCCAAGGGGGTCGGCCACCCCAAGGGGTCGGCCACTCCAAGGGGTAGGCCTCCATTGCCCCGCCAAGGGGGGAACCTGTTGCATGGCACTAGCTTCTCGCTCCAACAACACACCTCCGCTATCTTCAGTAGTGCGACGGTCATTATTGCCGGCTCAATCAAACTCACGGCGGGACGGGCTCGCAACCCTTAAGCCCTCGCCGGCTCAATCAACCGACGGGCTCCGGCCCTCGCATGTACAATCAACCGGGGGCTCCGGCCTTCGCCAGCACAATCAACCGACGGGTTGGGCTCCGACCCTCGCATGTACAATCAACCGGGGGCTCCGGCCTTCGCCGGCACAATCAACCGACGGGCTTCGGCCTTCGCATGTACAATCAACCGGGGGCTCCGGCCTTCGCCAGCACAATCAACCGACGGGCTCCGGCCTTCGCAGGTGCAATCAACCGGAGGCTCCGGCCTTCGCCACAGGGATGGGCTCACGACCCTAAGGCCATCGCCGGCACAACCAACCGACAGGCTTCTGGGTGCTCCGCTCGTAGTGCTAGGACGCACCGCCACGGACTCTGGGCATCAAGCCATGAACATGCACCCTCATGTCACCGACGATCATCGACATCGCCAAGACAATGAACCGCGGGTCACTCCAAGACGGGAGCAGGTCTTCGGAGGGCATCGCATCCGGCGCGCCTGGCAGTTGGCTGCAAGGGAAACCTTCACCGCTGCCAGGAGCTTCGCGCGTCTCATGACGCATCTTGTGGGATTCAGTAAGGGCTTGGACTGGAGGCTGGAGCAACGGGCTGCTCTGACCATGCTACCGCAGCGTGGTCAGTCTCCTCAGACAGGCAGAGGGACGCTGCAAGGGCAGGGTGACATGAACTCGGGGACCGGCACATCCGACGAACGATCAATACCGCAGGACCCCCTACGGCGACGTGTCACTCCCGGAGGACGACACGTGTCGGCTGATGACACGCGCATATTTGTGCCTATATATAGTGGATTCTGGAGCTTATTCATGGACTTCTCTCTCATTTTGGACATTTCACTTTCTCTCTCTAAAGCTCATTCTCTCTGGATTTCTAGTGAGAGAAAGACATTTGGACTCCTGTCATCGGACTCTTGACGCTGCACCCTTGACGCGAACTGTCGGCTGTTGACTGTCGCCTTTGCTCGTCGTCTCCCTGCTTACGCGGCGCTGCCAGCCCTCGCGACCTGCCTGGGGAGCCTTGCTCTCAGCCCTTACTCCATCCTTGCTGTCTCCCACTTCGTCTACCTGGAAGCCAACGCAGACTGCATCCTTTGTGGCACCTCACGTGGCATGCGAACCAACTTTCCTCGGCAACACATTTCAAATCAAATGATAGTTTGAAGAAGGATTTTAAATAAAAACACAACATCTCGATATATATATATAAAAAAAATCCTAGATGGCAAACTACCAAAAGCCCCCTTAAATTTTGGATAGTTATTCTGATTTACCCCAAAACTTTCTATTATTACGAAAATGCCCAAAATAATTATTTACAGTAATTTTTATGTGTTTGAAAAATTGAACGGGTTGTTACATAATCAAGCTTCACTAATCATCGCTAAAAGACGCTAATTGTTGTCGATAAAATATTAATTATGCGCATTGTTACTAGATATGCGTAGAAATGGCCGCTAAAGGTTGCTAATAAAAATTCGGTCACGCTAATCGTCACTAAACACTTCAATCAATATTGCTTATAACTGTTAAAATTAAATTATAGCTTATGGTTTCTAAAATAAATTTGTCACTAAGGGTCATAAACTAGAACGCTCAGCTCCACTAATCTACAACATTTCGTTTAAAAAATATGTCGCTAAAGTTGACAAAAAATATTGCTCACCAAATTGTCGCTAAAGGTCACATAAATAACTAATTGGTTTTTATTTTTCTTAACGTAAAACCAGCCTAAGATTTTGGGGTGTTACAGGTGGTAATCCTGGAAGTTCTTCACAAAAATGTCTGCAAATTTATTAACCACTGGTATCTGCTCCAATTGAAGTTCACTGACACAGATATCATACACTTTGCCAAGTAGCCTCAGCATGCACTAGGAAGACATCGACGAGCTCATAGAGCAAATATTGGATAAGGAGGTTTTAATGCTCTCCTTGAATAACAACTTATGGCCTATTGGGCATTCATAATCTTATCAACTTATGGCGACATCTACTTTAGCATGATGTGCAGCTAACCAGTCCATCCCAAGGATTACATCGATGTCCCCCATATCTAAGTGTATGAGATAAGTATAAAAGTTTAGATCAAAGACTTGAATCGGACATTCCATATATATCTTAGTGGTGAAAAGGGAATAGCCACTAGGTATATTCACAGCGAGTATAGCATTGACTGACTAATAGGGCATCGTCAGTTTATTATCGAACACTAATGAAACAAAAGAGCGCGTTGCACCAGAATCAAGAAAAACAAGAGCTTTATGGGAGCAGATATGGAAAGTACATGTCATCATATCCTCAGACCTTAACGCCTTCTTTAAGCCCATAACATTAGCACGACTCATTGCTCGTGGCTTTCCTTTTACGGCCATTGTCTTCCACTGGGGACACTCTTTTGCGTTATGTCCCAGCTGGTGGCACTCAAAACAAACTCGTTGATTCATTTTATAGTTGTTTGCTCAGTGGCCTTGCCTGCCACACTTGAAACATGATCCCGTTAGACATGCTCCCGTTAGTTTTATACAGTTCGTGCCCTCATGTCTTACTCAACATCAACAACACTTTTGTACTCGGCCTCTTTGTTCAGAACCTTGTCCAGACTTTCCCTCGTCAGCCTCCTTTTAAATTTCTTTCTACTTTCCCTATTCTTGTCTTGATTTCTGCTCATTTTTCTTCCCTATTCCTTTCTCTATTCCCATGCCTCCCGACTTTCCCTTTCTACTAGCAATGCCTTCTCCACTGCCTCCATAAAAGTTTTGAGTTATAAACTTTTTACTATCCTTCTTAAGCTTTGTCTTAAACCTTGTTCAAATTGTCTAGTCTTGCAATCCTCTGTGGTCACCTGGTGAGGGGCAAAACATGCCAATTCGTTAAACTCTTGGATATACTCCTCCATTGTTTTATCCTTTTGCTTTAAATCGAGAAAATCAATTTCTAACTTGTTTTGCACGCTTAAATGGAAATATTTGTCCTAAAAAAACTGTTTAAATCGGCTCCACTCGACATAAGCCCGGTTAGTCTTCCTCACTTCTTCTACTTGTTTCTGTACATCCCACCAATAGCTTGCCGCCCCTCTCAGTATATGAGTAGCAAACACTACTTTTTTATGCTTTCAACATCTCGATATTTCAAATGCTTTCTCCATTTCTATTATCCAAGTGACTGACTTTATCAGATCACTTCCCCCATAGAACTCACTAGCGTGGGCATCTTGGAAGTTTCCAAATCAACATTTTTTGTTTTCTTCTATCGGAACTATTGCAGTAGTAGCTACTAGTTGCAATACAACTTCCCACAGAAGCCCTTCATACATCCTCTCTATTGATTTCAGCTCTATGATTGTTGTTCCCCATGCTTACGTCTTAGGTGTTGGCCAAAGGCACTCAGTTGGGGGTGCTTCTTGATTGGAACCCCTCTCTTGCCTTTCAAGGGTAGGAACCACACAGTTTTGTAGATTAGAACCATTCTAAAAATAGAAAATGAAGCCTTATGACTCAAATAAAGTAAATGCAACCTTGTAAAGCAACAACATTTAAATGGCATATTCTTATATCACAATTATTGCATAGTTACAACGGTAGATTTTGCTTTTGCTCATTCAACTTTTTGATCTAGGCGAAGACATCCCATTTTTTGTAGTTTTACTTCATTTTTCTTATTGATTATTGGGCCTTGTTGATAATTAATTTATTATTATTATGGGATTTAGGCCTTATAATATAATGAGCCTAACCTATTTAATTGAATCCGACAGGTAGTCCAATCCAGTTAGAGTCCAGTCCATTTGGTTAAACTAGTCCACTTAGTTAAGTTTAACCCAAGTTAGTCAAGATATTGTGATTGATTGGATGACTTATAAGTATCTTGTGATTTATCCTTGATACATGATTTATACAAGATATGAAGATAATTCCCGAATCTGGTTCATCCATATGATTACGTTAGAAATAATTACCGGATTAGCTAACTTTTTCTCAAAGTTTGATTTAAAAAGTGGATATTGGCAAATCAAAAGGGAAGAATCATCAATTCCATTAACTGCCTTTAGCGCACCACAAGAGCACTATGAATGGACGATGTTACCATTCGGATTGAAAAATGCTCCACCTTTATTCCAACGAAAGATGGATAATTGTGTAGTATACACAGATGACATATTAGTATTCTCAAAAACCAGAGAAGAACATAGAAATCATCTAAAAAAGATAGCACAAGAATTCATTAACCGATTAGTGCTATCACAAAAGAAATGTGAATGGGAACAAACCACCATTTACTTTCTAGGATTGAGAATAGAAGACAATACAAAAATTGTTCTTCAAGATCACAAAGCTGAAAAAATAAAGCTATTTCCATAACAAATCAATGATGTAACGTAATTTCAAAGATTTATCGGGTTGTTAAATTACGCGAGAAAATTCATCCCTCATTTATCAAAACTAACAGAAGCCTTAAGTAAAAAGTTTAGAAATGGAAAGTGGATATGGGAAGATGAAGATACCCAATATGTTCTTTGGAGAAAAGGTCAGGTTGAAACCCCGCCAAAATCCCTTGATCAAATTGAAAAACAGTTGCGTAGATAATGGAGTGGAACTTTTAAGGATGCAGAAACTCGGTATCACATAAAAGAAAAGAGTTTTTAGCTATAAAACGTGGCATATAATCTTTTTAGAAGTTTTTAGTTTCAGAACACTTTCTTGTCATAATAGATAATAGGTGTTTTAGAGTTTTCTTGAAGAAAGACCTAAGAGATGTTAGTCAAACAAAATTTAATCGATGGCAACAATGGTTCAGCTATTATACTTTTGATGTAGAATACATTTCATCAGTAAAAAATGCACTTGCAGATAGCCTAGTCAAGGAAATATGCTTTATGATGCAAAGAGTTGTAACCCCAAAAAAGACTACTAAAAAGGCCTTAAAAGAAAGGTATGAAGCAGGATCCTGAAGTCGATCTATTAAGAGAACCATCAAGGAAATTCGAATGCTACGTCATTTACCCTAAAAATAAATAGGACAGTCCTTTCTAATTCCTTTCTCATTCACAAATCCTTCCCCAGTAGTATAAGAACATGGTTGGAACTGCCAACCCAAAAGCCCTAAAACAAGACGATACAAAACTAAGCGTTCAAAACTAATGCATAAGTTTTGGAATAAAGAGAGTAGGACTAAAACCTCGACAGTAAGGTGCCCTAAACAAGTGGGAAAGAAAAAAAAATTACTATCCCAACAACAAGGATCTAAAACGAAAAGTGGCAACTGACGAAGATAAAAGATCTTCAAAGAAAAATGTTACCATAACACAAACCAATGATAATAAAACAAAATCGTTTTATGATACGGGTTATTTGAAGAGAGCAAAAATCTCTTTGGAAATGTTTGGCACTATCTAAGGAAAAAATATCGAAAAGAGTTACGAAAAACCCTCAGTTAATTAACTGATTATATTCAGAACTTAGAAAAAAGGCTTGATATAAACAATGAAGAAGGAATGATAGCCCTTCAAGAAAAGGAAGAAAGAATCTGATTGCTAGAAGAACTAGAATCATTGCTCCCAGCTAATATCACTACAAAATAAAACAGAAAACCTGGAAGGAAAATGAACACGAAGAGATCCTTCACAAACCAGAAATGAAAGCGTTCCTGAATTGGGATTATGGATGGCAAGCCTCACATTACCATCAGACAGGACTGGTTTTAAATGGATTGAACATGGATTCGTAGACACATTCAAAATAGACCGAGATGACAGGCAACTCATCGATAATCTCCCAGTTATAATTTGATATGCTCTTGGAGTTATAAGATTCAATCGACAGATTATCATAGTACCGATACTATCAACCCTGGTAGAAAGAACCGAAACCAAATTCTATCAGGCATACTAGATTTGGTTCATTTATCGACGATGAGCTATGGAACACATAATCTGGAGAAAGACAAGATTTAAAGAATCAGCTGTGTCCATGAAACCATTGAAAACATGGTAGCTGACCCCATAGAAGTATGTTTCTGCGATGGACAAAGGATAGTAATCCTGAAGGGGTGTAGAGTATCCATAGATTCCTCCAAATAGGGTCAAGATCAAACTCTATGAACAGTTCAATAGCCAAGGACAAGAAGAACGTAATTTGCCGAGCGAAACTTTTGAGTTGTACAAGAGGGTTCGGACCACTTGATAAGCATGATTGAAATGGACATAATTGCCAGCAAAAAATAACAAAGCCAAGTCAGGGGCATAATAAAGATTTCGGTCATAATAAATGAAAAAGATGACCCTACAAAAAATAATAAAGAATTTTCACTGTTGAAGAATCCTATGTGTCTGATCCTTTCATCTATAAAATGGGTCAAGTAAGAGCTAAAAGGCAGATGAAGTTTGAGAGAATGTGAAGTTTGAGAGAATGTGAAGTGTGCTAAGAATTAATGTGTGCAACAATAGAAGGAACCATTCCTTTATGTTGCTCCTACGTAAAATTTCCTTTCCAGTATAAAGAAAAGGAGTATTGGTTTTAGTACGACATTTTTCTACTGCACTTTTCAAACCAATATCCTGGAAGCTTGAGAGTGTTTGATTGTAGCATTAGTCAATTCTGAGGAACGTAAGGCGTCGAGCTGCGTGTCCACTTAGTGAAAAGCTTGGATATCAAAAAGTAACAGGAGAAGCATGGCGTTCGTACATTCAAGGACCAAGAACAACATCTCTGTAAGTAGCATTATATCCTTAAATAACCTTTGTGGTTTATATTGTATGTGACAAAGTATTAAGGTGCATAAAATTATATTTTACTAAAGTTTTGGGGTCAGATTGCATATACGTTAAAATATTAGGGTTATCTAGCACTGTTGAGAGAAAAGATTTAATCTAGACCGTCTATAAATCACTGATAGATGGCCAGATTGCATTGGCAAGAAAATTAAATTGCATGCGTGGGCAGTGGATCGCAATCAAAACATAAATAACAAACTCAATAATATGACTGAAAATCAACTGTAATGCAGACTTGACTGAGGAACGTAATGCAGACTTTTGCCAATAATTTCATTTTCACCGACCATCCTCATATTGATGCCCTATTACATGGGGTGTTCATCTCAGTCCCGAATAGATTGAAAGGAGACGGTTTTCATCAGAAGGACGGACTTATTGAGTAATTTAATCATAAGTCCTCAATAACTTATCAAAGCTTCATCAATGGGGCGGACTAAGGGAAAATGTTCTACCTTAGGTTCTCAACAACATAACTCAAATAAGGAGCACTAGATCATAAGACCAACCGGTGTTCAATTATAATAATAGGAGTTCAACATAAACATCAACAACATGGTATGCTAAGCGAAACAATGAATAACATATCAGAACCGTACTATTTTTTCTTGTTTGGCTCTTGGCCGAAGAATTCCTCAATTTCGATGGGGATTACATATTCAAACAAAATCTTACTTGTTAGATAGTCTTCAAATACGTATGCACACCCTACTCTACCACTTCCCACTTATCCACTCACACCTTCTTATTACGACTAGTCATTTCAATTAGATTTACCCTAGCCCTGAAAAGTGTACAAACAACACCATTCTTTGAACACATACTAGCATTGTTTTCTCACTTCTTATGATTCTTGCTACTTAGGGTGTGTTTGAAACTCATTTGAGTTTTTAGTTTTTGTTTTGAAAAAAACCAATATTAAAACCTCTTTGAGTTTTCTTTTTCTACAAAAACTGATGGGATGTTTGATACAATTTTGTATAATTGGTTTTTACTTTTTTTTTCTCCTTTATATTTTTCCTCTCTTCTCTTTTGTATTTTTCCTCTCTTCACTTTTATTTTTATTTTTCAATACTTGAGAACTTGTTTTGAACTCCTATATTCAACAACCAAAAGCGCCCCTACCACGACCAACATATCTCATCTGTCGCCATCCAATTACTGATATGGCAGTAACATACTAGCTTGCAAATTACGGCTTCATTGGTTTGATTAGGTAAATGGGTTTGATTAGATTGTAATTTGCCTGCGCAAATTAAAGATACTAGCACTAATCAATGGATGAAATATTTTCATAGTGCTCGTTGAAACCCATTGGTGGTCGGTATGATGGTGATTTGGATTTAGAAGAGTGGAGGTGCCGTGGTGGTTTTATCGATGTTTGAGGGTTTGGTGTTCAGCAATATTGGTAAGTGGTGATGGTGGTAGTTGTGGTTATCAGTGGCTATGGTGGTTGGTGGTGTTCGTGAGTACTGGTCACTGTTGGCTATGGGGTTGGCGGTGGTGACCGTTAGTGGCTATGGGGTTGGCGGTGTTGGCATGTATGGTGTTCGGGTGTGTTGATCAGTGGAGGTGGCATATTGACAGTCAGTGGTTATGGTGGTTGGCAGTGTTTAGAGTTTGGTATTCAAGGGCGTTGATCATTGATGGTGGTGGTGGTGGTCGTCAATGGGTATGCTGGTTGACAATGTTGGTGGTTTGGTGTTCATTGGGTGATAGGTGTTGGTGATAAAGATCAAAGAAAATAAGAAATATAAAATGACAAAAGTTGAAAGGACGATCTAAAAAAAAAAGAAAACAAACAAACAAACAAAAAATATTGAAAATGTCAAAATGAAGTTTTAAAAAACAGCTCTATTTGGATTAGTATATAAAACAGAAGGGGAAAAAAACTAAATTGTCTATCAAATAGTTATATATATTTTTTTCAGTTTTCAAAACTAAAAACAAAAACTTCTTCAAACGCTACCTTAATTATGAATTTTCACTAAATTTGCCATCGAGTGTGAAAAATTACCAAAACACCCCCAGGCGTAAGTAAAATTACCAAAAACACCCTAACGAGTAATGCACCAAAAAAAACACCTAAAGATAACTCAAAACATATTTTTAAGCAATCTAAAATAGTAGTTGGACTAAAAAGTCCTTCTGAGAATTTTTCGCTCGAAAACCCCTATCTGACATCCAAATTGGGCACTAGGAGGCCAATTCTATTAAAAATATTAATCGGCATCTGTTCCCAACCTATTCTGGTCGCACTCAAAGGCCCACTACGGTCCCATTTTGCATGACACGTCCGCACAAGCAACATACATTTTCAACGCTCACAACCGGTCAAAGCATGCACGCTCAAGTCACGTGCACTTCTCACTTTCATTACGCGACTTCGTCGCCAAGAAACTCATCATCGTGCGACGCCGCATCACGCTTCGACCGTCGCACTTCGCACGTCGTCCGTCGATGCGCCATGGAACTTGCCCAAGGAGGTTGGCCTTGGCCTCCCCCCTTGGGGTCGGCCTCGGCCTTGGCCTTCCCCTTGGGGTCGGCCTCGGCCTCCCCCAATGTTTGGCCTATGGCCTTCCCTCCTGCGCGCACTTGTTTTCCCGAGTCTTTGCACCTCCGCGATGCTTACGGACGTTCGTACATCAACCTCGCGACGTCCGCCGTGCATCACCTTACGGACGTTCGTACATCAACCTCGCGACGTCCGTCGTGCATCACCTTACGGACGTTCGTACATCAACCTCGCGACGTCCGTCGTGCATCACCTTACGGACATTCGTACATCAACCTCGCGACGTCCGTCGTGCATCACCTTACGGACGTTCGTACATCAACCTCGCGACGTCCGTCGTGGATCACCTTACGGACGTTCGTACATCAACCTCGCGACGTCCGTCGTGCATCACCTACAGACGTTCGTACATCAACCTCCCGACGTCCGTTCGTACATCAACTTCACGACGTCCGTCGTCCGTCGTCCATCAACTCCGCGACCCCCGTCGCCCGGACACAACTCTGCGACCCCCGTCGCCCGGACACAACTCCGCGACCCCCGTCGCCCGGACACAACTCCGCGACCCCGTCGCCCGGACACAACTCCACGACCCCCGTCGCCCGGACACAACTCCGCGACCCCGTCGCCCAGACACAACTCCACGACGCTCATCATCCGTCGCCCGGACGTCGTCTCCGTGACCCCCGTCACCGACGTCCGGGCGTCACACTCCAACACTTCGCCGTGCCCGTGCGCCGCGCCGCTGATACAGTCGTGCCCCCAGGCTCTCTGTCACACTACCGTGCCCCCGGCACCATAAGCACTTTGTCGCGCCCATGCGCCACCATTGACACCAACGTGCCCCCGGCACCTTACGCACTCTGTCGCGCCCATGCGCCACCATTGACACAAACATGCCCCCGGCACCTTACGCACTCCATCGCGCCCATGCGCCGCGCCATTGACATAGACGTGCCCCCGGCACCTTACTCACTTCATCGCGCCCATGCGCCACAATCATGTCATCATGCCCCCGGGCACCACACTCATTCATCACACCATGCGCACCTTGCCTTGGTCATGGAACATGCTTCAACCCACTCTCCGGAGTGTACATCATCCGCGGGGATAGGCGACTCCTCCGGGACACTATCTCTGCCAGGGAGCTCTTCAACTCCCCTTCCGCCAGGTAGACGGCTCCTCCGGGATGCTACCTCGGCCAGTCGGGTAGACGGCTCCTCCGGGATGCTACCTTGACATGCTCCGAGTGCTCCGGCACAAGGACTCACCCGCGGGGATAGGCGACTCCTCCGGGACACTATCTCTGCCAGGGAGCTCTTCAACTCCCCTTCCGCCAGGTAGACGGCTCCTCCGGGATGCTACCTCGGCCAGTCGGGTAGACGGCTCCTCCGGGATGCTACCTTGACATGCTCCGAGTGCTCCGGCATAAGGACTCACCCGCGGGGATAGGCGACTCCTCCGGGACACTATCTCTGCCAGGGAGCTCTTCAACTCCCCTTCCGCCAGGTAGACGGCTCCTCCGGGATGCTACCTCGGCCAGTCGGGTAGACGGCTCCTCCGGGATGCTACCTTGACATGCTCCGAGTGCTCCGGCATAAGGACTCACCCGCGGGGATAGGCGACTCCTCCGGGACACTATCTCTGCCAGGGAGCTCTTCAACTCCCCTTCCGCCAGGTAGACGGCTCCTCCGGGATGCTACCTTGGCCGGCCGGGTAGACGGCTCCTCCGGGATGCTACCTTGGCCTGCGGAATAGACGACTCCTCCGGGACACTATCTCCGTCAGGGTGCCTGCGTGACTGGCCTACGTGCTCCGGCACTGGGGGCTTGCGTCGGCACCCCTAGGGACTATGACCCCCGGGTCACTCCGAGACGGGAGCAGGTCTTCGGAGGGCATCGCGCCTAGTTCACCTGGCAGTTGGGCGTCGGGTCTTCCCCACCGCTGCCAGGCCTGTGGGACTCCGCAAGGGCTTGGATTGGAGGCTAGATCAAGGGGGTTCTCTGGCCACACCGATGCGGTGGGAGCCAGTCTTTCCAGACAGACAGAGCGACGCTGTGAGGAGCAGGCCGGGTGAATATGCGATCCGACAGTCCGTGGAGCACCGGCACCCGTGGACCCCCCGGTGACGTGTCACTCCCGGGGAGCGCCACGTGTCGGTTTATGACATCATCATCTCAATCTCTATAAATAGAGGTCTTGAGAATTCATTTGGAGAAGGGAACATTTTTGGACATTTTCACTTTCTCACTCTAGAATTCTAGAGAGAGAAATATACAGCACCCTGACTCTGGACCTAAGCATCGGACTGTGACTGTCGTCGTATATTCATCCTGCGCTATCGCCCTCGCAGCACTGCCACCCTCAAGCTCTGTCTGGGAAGCCCTTGGTCTCTGCCCTTGTTCCACCCTTGCTGTGTCTCACATCAACATACTTGGAAGCTGACTCGGACTGCAGCCTTTGTGGCACCTCCACGTAAGTACGAACCCACTTTCCTTGGCATCATTTTGGCGACTCCGCTGGGGAGGTGAGCATCGTACTGCAGTCTGTCTATCTTCCGCACTCAGTCTCCATGCCTAGACAACGAAAAGTTACGAGGGCTGCCAGCCAGGGCCTTATCCATGCCGTACAAGAGGAGGATCACCTCGGCGAACAAGAAGGGACTAGTGCTATGCGTCTCCAAGACCAGCCACAAACTACCGCACCTGACATACAAGTTGCAGTCAATGCGGCCATCCAACAGTTTTCGCCCACTATAGCCACTCTTATGACAACCATCTTAGAAATGCAAAAATCAATCCAAGTCTTGACTTCACAATCACCGATTTCCCAAAGCCTTAGAGCTCCGCACCCTGTGCCCATTACTCATCCCGTGTTATCCCAAGATCCAGGTTTGGCCCCTCCTGCTCATATCCAACCTTCAAGGCCTGGGCTAGTTTTGGACACTGCTCAGGTCCCAGTGTCGCGACCACCGCTGCCTTGGTCCTCCGGGCCCTCGACAGTAGGACTCGCGGCACCTCAGCCCCCGGTGCCACGCATTGCCCTTGCTCGAAGCACTTCGGAGGCTCACGAATCAATTGAGATGGAGCCTAACCCGAACATAACTAGCCGAAACCTAAACACAAGTCATTCCCCCGGCTTACTCCAGTCGGCCTTTCCTGACGACTGGCCTCCAGCAGCTGACACTACCCATATGCAAACCATGCCCCAACAACTTGCGCACCATCCCCCACCCCCTGCTACCATCGTCATCCCCTCAATGCCTCAGGTTGTACCGTCTGGGGGCTCTGGTGCTCGGATCATCACGACAGGGCACAAGCCCTCACATGCGTCGTACGTCACCAAGCATGACTTGATGCCCTCCTTCACCGTCTCAAGCAGTCATCCTCACCCCACTCCGCCTCTAAGCTGTCAGGTCATGCTCCCTACTTTGGCAGCCTCGCTACTAAGCCCTACCCTGTCAAGTACAAGCAACCATCCTTCACATTGTTCAACGGCAAAGAAGGCAACGCCCGCGAGCATCTCACCCGTTTTGCTGGCTCCCTCGAGCACTACGGGGAAGACGACACTTTGAAGCTTCGGGAATTTCACAAGTCCCTGACTGGCCTCGCCTACTCTTGGTATCATCAGATTCCTGACAGTACTATCCACTCATGGTCCGACATGGTCCAGCTCTTCCTTGACAAGTTTCACTATGAGACGGAACGTGTGACCATCGTTGACATCGCCGGGATCCGCCAGAACCCCGGCGAAGACCTCAACACCTATGTTACGCGATTTCATCACAAGTGCTTGGAGTGCACTGACTTCAGCAAGGATGAAACCCTTGTGCCCATTTGCATCAAGAACATGAAGGACACCTACAGAGTCTACCTTGAAAACCTCCAGCTTCGGTCTTGGAGACATCTCAAGGAAGCTGCACGACGCACCTATGACTCGGTCGGTCCGTCAAAGACTCCAAAGCCCCCACCTCATATTGCCTTGGCCACGACGATGGAAGCAGCTAGTAACGACGACAACAACCGCAAGCGTCAGTCCCAAGGAAGGGACGGGCGTCCTGACAAGAGAGGGCAGCCGATGCCTGCCCCGGAATACCCGTGTGACTTGAAGACTGTTAGAGATCTCCTCGAGACATGGATCGACGACAATGCCATAACCCTGCCCAATGTCGACAGTGAACCTACCCCGGAAGACTTAGCCCATCACAACTATTGCCCCTATCATCGGAAGGTCGGTCATGGCCTCAAGTGGTGCAGGGGCCTCAAGTTTGTCTTCGCCGACAAGATTGCGTCCGGAGAGCTCAAACTCTAAGTACGGGACATATGACCTACCCGACCAAGCCTTGGCATGCCTTAGTGCATTTTCCACACTTGTAATTTTTTCGTTCATTTTGCAAGTTTCCATGTACGTCATACCCATGTATCAAGGCATGCTGCCTATCCTTCGTTATCAATGAAGTTCCATTTTCCAGACTTAGAAAATTTTCAAGTTATATTGCTCTTGCACAAGTCTCTTGATATCACCCTTCATGCCATCACCCACTCCCTTGGGGGCTTCACCCCTTCCCAATCCCTTCGGCCTCACATTGCAATGACTTGGTACGTGGTGCGCGGGGTGGCTCGAGCCGCGCTGCTACGGTCGCAATATCATCCTGCATTCACTTTTCTTGACACTTAGAAAAAATTTCATTTTTTTCGCAACCGGTCATCGATGATCATCCTCGCCATCCTTGTCTCAGCACAACACTTAGAAAAATTTTCATTTTTTTTCGCAACCGGTCATCAATCACCACCTTCAACGGCCTCCCCTTAGCATCCTTGCCCGAACTCAAAAAAAAAATTTCAACACTTAGAAAATTTTTCAAGTTTTTCATCTCCCCACATGCTCCCCACATTCATGCTCTCATCACTCTCCCTCTCACATTTTCCTCTCCTCCCTCACCATCCAACACCCCATCACCCTTTCCCCACTTCATAAACAACTTCTCTCTCTCTCATGGAAAGCTTCATCTTTCTCCCATTCCATTTCTCTCACTCTCACCTTGCAAATTGTGAAAATCTTCTTGGGGGCTCCCTCTTTAGGGCTGCCAAAAAAAAAAAAAAATTATTATTATTATTTTTATTATTATTTTATTCGAATTCGAATTTGAATTTCAAACAAATCTGGGAAAACCCTACCCGCGAACCCGAACCGACCCGCGCGCCCTCGACCCGCGCCCATTCCCTCTCTGTGGATTACCCGACCCAACCCGGATCCAGACCCGTTTTACCCGAGAAACCCTAATTTTTCTAAACCCTAATTTTTTTCCCCATCTCTTTCTCTTCTTCTTCTTCGCGCCGCCCAGCCTCCATGCGGCGCCGCCATCGCCCTTCGGCCTCCAAGGCCCATCCCCTCCGCCGCCGACCACACCCTCGGCCTCGCCGCCACCTCCCTCTCTCCTCCCTTCTCTCCCCCGCCCCTCCTCCCCCCCTCGGCCTCGCGCCGCGGCACCCTGCCGCCGCCGCCGCCCCCACTTCTTCCCCTTTCTTCTTCTTTCTTCTTCTTCTCACCACGCCGCCACCCCTTTCCCCTTCCTCCATCTCCCTCAGCCTCGCCCTCCCCACGACCTTCCATAGGCCGCCCCCCTCCCCTCCCTCTCTCCTCCCTTCTCTCCCCCGCCCCTCCTTCCCCCCCTCGGCCTCGCGCCACGGCACCCCGCCGCCGCCCCCCTTCTTCTTTTCTCTTCCATCTTTCTCTATCACCTCGCCTTCTCCCCCCTCCTTCTCCCCCTTCGCCGCCCCCGCCAAGGCCGAGGCCGCCCCTGCCAAGGCCGAGGCCGACCGCGCCAAGGCCGCCCCTGCCCGCGCCGAGCCCGCCCTTTCCAAGGCCGAGGCCGACCGCGCCAAGGCCGCCCCTGCCCGCGCCGAGGCCGCCCTCCCCTAGGCCGACCCTCACGCCACACCCCACGCCGCGCCCGCCCCTTCCCCCTCTTCCGCCGCCCTCCTCCTCCCCATCCCTTCACCTTCGGCCACCATCAAGGTACCCATTTTAGCCTTCTCAAAACCAAGGTAACACCACCTTCAACCTTCACCTTCTTTCCATCATCCGCGGCCAACCTTCAACTCTAACGCACGACCATCTTCCATGCCCACTTCGGCCTCCATCAACCAAAGTCATCCACTTCGGCCTACACACACTCACATAATGACCGAACATCGACAACCAAGGCCAAGCACTTCAAAAAAATAATATATATATATATATATTTTTGCATGCAACATCGATTGCCTTCCATTGCTCGCGCCCTTGCGCCCGTCGTGGACTGCCCTTGCATCGCGACGCCCGACCGCGCCTTTGTCGCGCCCCTCGTCCCGACGTCCCTGACATCAACGTATTTTATCGACATGCATTGCCCGAGCCTATGCGCTCGTCGTGGACTGCCCCCGCATCGCGATGTCCGACCGCGCCCTTGTCGCGCCCCTCATGACGATGTCCCTCGACATCAACTCCCTTGGTAGGTGGTGCGCGAGATAGCTCGAACCACTTACTCTTATTCATTGTCCAATGCTCGTCGCCAGCGCCCGCGCGCCGTCTTCACGACGCTTGTCGCCAATCGCCCGGGTGACGTCTCCGCGACACTCGTCGTCCGTCGCCCGGGCGCCGTTTACATGCTCGCGCCCCTGCGCCCTATCATCGTGCCTTGGTCTCAACCCCCAAGCATCCCAAGGCTTTCGTAGGTGGTGCACGAGGTGGCTCGAGCCACCTACTCTTCATCATCATCACGCATCGACGACCTCAACAACGCTCCGGCCAAACAACATAAAATCTTCCTAAGTGTTTATGCGTGCGGTGCCCGCTCGGGTTACCCCTCCGCGCACACCACACGCAGGGGGCTTATGTTCCCAACCTATTCTGGTCGCACCCAAAGGCCCACTACGGTCCCATTTTGCATGACACGTCCGCACAAGCAACATACATTTTCAACGCTCACAACCGGTCAAAGCATGCACGCTCAAGTCACGTGCACTTCTCACTTTCATTACGCGACTTCGTCGCCAAGAAACTCATCATCGTGCGACGCCGCATCACGCTTCGACCGTCGCACTTCGCACGTCGTCCGTCGATGCGCCATGGAACTTGCCCAAGGAGGTTGGCCTTGGCCTCCCCCCTTGGGGTCGGCCTCGGCCTTGGCCTTCCCCTTGGGGTCGGCCTCGGCCTTGGCCTTCCCCTTGGGGTCGGCCTCGGCCTTGGCCTTCCCCTTGGGGTCGGCCTCGGCCTCCCCCTTGGGGTCGGCCTCGGCCTCCCCCAATGTTTGGCCTATGGCCTTCCCTCCTGCGCGCACTTGTTTTCCCGAGTCTTTGCACCTCCGCGATGCTTACGGACGTTCGTACATCAACCTCGCGACGTCCGCCGTGCATCACCTTACGGACGTTCGTACATCAACCTCGCGACGTCCGTCGTGCATCACCTTACGGACGTTCGTACATCAACCTCGCGACGTCCGTCGTGCATCACCTTACGGACGTTCGTACATCAACCTCGCGACGTCCGTCGTGCATCACCTTACGGACGTTCGTACATCAACCTCGCGACGTCCGTCGTGGATCACCCTACAGACGTTCGTACATCAACCTCGCGACGTCCGTCGTGCATCACCTACAGACGTTCGTACATCAACCTCCCGACGTCCGTTCGTACATCAACTTCACGACGTCCGTTGTTCGTCGTCCATCAACTCCGCGACCCCCGTCGCCCGGACACAACTCCGCGACCCCCGTCGCCCGGACACAACTCCGCGACCCCGTCGCCCGGACACAACTCCGCGACCCCCGTCGCCCGGACACAACTCCGCGACCCCGTCGCCCAGACACAACTCCACGATGCTCATCATCCGTCGCCCGGACGTCGTCTCCGTGACCCCCGTCACCGACGTCCGGGCGTCACACTCCAACACTTCACCGCGCCCGTGCGCCGCGCCGCTGATACAGCCGTGCCCCCAGGCTCTCTGTCACACTACCGTGCCCCCGGCACCATAAGCACTTTGTCGCGCCCATGCGCCACCATTGACACCAACGTGCCCCCGGCACCTTACGCACTCTGTCGCGCCCATGCGCCACCATTGACACAAACATGCCCTCGGCACCTTACGCACTCCATCGCGCCCATGCGCCGCGCCATTGACATAAACGTGCCCCCGGCACCTTACTCACTTCATCGCGCCCATGCGCCACAATCATGTCATCATGCCCCCGGGCACCACACTCATTCATCACACCATGCGCACCTTGCCTTGGTCATGGAACATGCTTCAACCCACTCTCCGGAGTGTACATCATCCGCGGGGATAGGCGACTCCTCCGGGACACTATCTCTGCCAGGGAGCTCTTCAACTCCCCTTCCGCCAGGTAGACGGCTCCTCCGGGATGCTACCTCGGCCAGTCGGGTAGACGGCTCCTCCGGGATGCTACCTTGACATGCTCCGAGTGCTCCGGCACAAGGACTCACCCGCGGGGATAGGCGACTCCTCCGGGACACTATCTCTGCCAGGGAGCTCTTCAACTCCCCTTCCGCCAGGTAGACGGCTCCTCCGGGATGCTACCTCGGCCAGTCGGGTAGACGGCTCCTCCGGGATGCTACCTTGACATGCTCCGAGTGCTCCGGCATAAGGACTCACCC